>NDGN011545733.1:0-22082 GCA_002564285.1 Tympanoctomys barrerae | reverse complement strand
AGAGAGAGAGAGACAGAGACAGAGACAGAGACAGAGAGACAGACAGAGACAGAGAGACAGAGACAGACAGAGACAGACAGAGAGACACAGACAGAAAGACAGACACAGAGACAGACAGAGAAAGAGAGAGACAGACAGAGACAGAGAAGGAGAAAAAAGAGAGAGACAGAAAGACAGAGATAGAGACAGAGACACAGAGAGAGACAGAGAGACAAAAAGACAGAGACAGAGAGACAGAGACAGAGACAGAGAGACAAAAAGACAGAGACAGAGAGACAGACAGAGAGACAGAGAGTACCCAGACGCAAGCACTTTTTGAAGGCCCAGCCTCTGTTGTTTGGGATAAATCTCCTCAGTTTTTTCTAGCAAGCAGGACATTCTAAAGGCCAGCAGGCCAGCACCTTTGTTAAAGAGAAAAATATTCATCCAAGGATAGATTCATCCAGTTGACAGTCAGAGACTTCCTTAAATTATCATTATGCAAATACATAAGAAAGAAGAAAACAGCACTGAATGAGTGTCCACATCACATATTCTATCTTTGACCCTTCTTGGGTTTAAAAAGAATACTTTCCAGTCTTGCAGTACGGACAGCCCTGGGAGTTCTCCCTACCTTGGTCAGTGTGGTCCTTTTTTTGGAAATTAAAGCTGAGCCTGAAGACTAACCAGAGGAAAATTCCTAGAGAGGGCAGAAAGGGAAATTCACCCAGCCCAGCTTGCCAAACCACATGCGCGCGCGCACACACACACACACACACGTGTGCGCACACACACACACACACACACACACACACACACCCTCTATAACACATCACATGAAACATTCTCATCTGCTTTTTCATAAGGCCATGAGTCCAACTGTGTTCCTGTAAAGTGAATAATGCTCACAGCTCCCCTAAAACAACAGCTTTTATCAAATGGTGATAACAATTAATCTTTATTATGCAGCCACCTATTAAATGTTAAAGAAGCTCAAAACAAGGTTATGCGGTTGGAACTGGCCTCCTCCAAGGGACAAGGAGAAATGACAATGTGGAGACATTTCTGCAGGACAAAAGGGCTCTGAGAGCCACCTGTGGCCTCGTCTAGGGAGCCAGCTGCCCCCCCCAGCGCAAGGTTTTCTGGTGAGCTGCACAATATTGCCAGACTAGTACTCAATCAATGATAGTATTGACAACTCCTACGATTTTTGAAGTAGCTTAGGTACTTAGCAAATAAGGATTACACCTCCAGTTCTTTCTTCAAACTCTGATTTGGTGTCTTGGACTAAAAAAAGCAGGTTGGGGGTTGATCCTGTTTGGCAGCAGGGGTTCGGCTACTGTAGAAGCTAGCATTTCCTAGGGTGAAGGGGAAAAAAATCAGATAAAAAAATTGCACCAGAAAGTGAAATTGGATTTTTTAAAAAAATCAATGAAGTAAGCAGGCTATTAAAATGGAAAATAAGTCTGATGTCATTCTGAAAAATAAAAGAGTTGAGTCACCTGCAGAGCCACTTAATTAAGCCCAGGAAGTAACAAAAGAGCTTGAGTAATTTTCCCCGTTAATGTCAGTATTTCAAAACGTGCGAGGCGTTAGGCCACCACTTCTAATAAGAGAGTTAAATCGGTTCTTTTGCCCTCAGGGCATCTTGATACATTTGAAGTTGATGAAGAGCAAAAAGGAATATATTATAAATTATCCCAACTGCACCCAAAAGGGGAAAAAAATTAAGCTTTCTACTTCTGGGGACAGCGAGTGATGAAGGCCGTGGCACAGAGCCACAGCACCCACGCCTCTGAGGTAGCAGTGGGGACAGCAAAGTGTACCACCAAGACGATGGTCAGCAGGGAGGTGAGCTCATGGCGTCCCTGGGGATTCCATGGGCTTTTTCATGTCTGGCCTTGGCAGTTGAGAGAGGCAGCTGCCGGGTTTGAGTTTTCACAGAAGTGCTGTGTGTGACACTGTGACATCTTGGCACCTCTACCAAATGCTTTCATTCTCCAGCAGAGCCAGTCCTGGGTCCCTCAGGCTTGGCCAGGCTCCTCTGCTGTCCTGGCTCTGGCCGCCACCACCAGTCCACAGCCAGGGCAGGAGGTCCGGGTACTTGTGCTCCCAAGAGGCAGGCTTGGGATTCCCGGTCCCGCCCAGAGAAACACGGGGACTGTCCATAGCTCCTCCCTAAGGCTTGACCACGTTCAGAGGAGGGTCCTGAAGTCACTGCTGGATCCCAAACTAGAAGAGACCCAGGTTAGGAGGAGAACCAAGGACTGCGCCAAGACTAGTATGTGTCACACTGCCCCCTGCCTCTTCTCTTGGAAGCCTGCTCTCTCGTGACGGCTGCAACACACTCCACACCCGGGGCTTCTGCGGTTGCTGCTTGTTCAGTGGTTATCACTGTTATTAGCTTTGCTAGTAATATACAGACTTGGGGACCTTAATCCTGACTCTGGCCTCTGAAAGCTTCTTAGCAGAACAGGGCACTAGTTAGGGCCTACCTGTCAGTCGGATACAAAATACGAGTGGGAATGGCGCCCGGGGCCACAGGAAAAAGGGCCTCGTAACTGGAAAGGTGGAGCCCGTGTCCCTTGGTCAGCCAGGCAGCCTGCTCTGCTTGACCTGAGTATAATTAGTGGTTAAAACAAAAACAGGCCACAACCAGGTGGCTCCAGGTTTTAGGTAACACCCTAAGCCCCAAGAAGTGCCAAATGCTAATCCTACAGGGCTGGAAGTTGTATACTGCTGAGTTTGTAGCATGAACCAGGACCAGAATGACCCCCCAGTGTACATGTACCCCCTAGCTCTTTACTATTTCATCTTGAGACTGACAAGGTAGCGCTAGGTCTTTCTACTGATATTTATTTACTTGTTTGTTTATTCACATATTCATTTATGCTGCACTAGGGACTGAATTCGAAGTCTTTGCACTGAGCTACAGCCTTGGCCTTTTATATATTTTTAGTCAGGGTCTTGCTAAATTGTTAAAGTCCCTAAACTGGGCTTCAACTTGCCATCCTCCTGCCTCAGCTTCCCAGAGTGTTGGATTCTTTGTCTTAAATATTTTTCCTTTTCCCCTCTCCACCCTAAATAGAAAGAACTACTTGATTAAAAGTGCAGCAAGTACACACTCTGTGTTCACTTTTGAAACCAACTGACCAGCTGAGAACCAGGTGAATTAATCCTAATCCTCTTTTGAGGATTGTCCTGTGGGTCAGAGCTGCCGTAGGCATTTATCCAATGCCAGCAGAGCATGGGGTCCTGTCCCAGAGGTTTTGAGCATATTAGGGTGGATTAAGTATCAGAAGGAGGAGCAGAGTCTGAGGATGAGGGAGATCCCTAGTAATATTAATAATTCTCACTTGAAAACTCCTTCCTAATTAGAGAGACCAGCAGGGTCAGGACAGCGGTGGGAAGGGGATGCACTGATTCCCAGTGACACAGACAGACCAGGGATAAAAGTTTTCAGGGTTCTTCTCCACCTGCTGTGGTTTTGAGCTAGGCAGTCCTGGGTTGCTTGCCTGTCCTTTTCTGTGTCTTCTGTGACAAGTTGTGTGAGGCTCCCAGGCAGGGTTCAGTAGGATCCCAAGCACGGGCTATACAGTGTGCTCCTACCTTTTTATTCCAATCCACTTCATGGATTTTAAAAAAAGAATACTAAATAGTAATTTTAAAAATAACAGCATTAGAAACAATACAAAATTTCACTAAACAAAGGAATGAGAATCCAACAACAGTTGCTGTGTTGCATGGTGTTAGCGTCACATTAGTTGTTTCGGTTACCAGATATAAATCCGCAAAATCTGCTCATGTTTTAAGTGACAAGCTGAGAGGGCAAGAGGACATGCAGATTGAAGGTTCTGAGATGCCACTGTCCTCTGACCTGTCCTGCATATCACCCAGGCTCGCCTTGATGGCTATGTGGTCTGAAATATCAAGGGAGATGGGAACATCTGGCAAGATGGAGCCAGGCCAGGCTAGAGACTGCGGAGGGACATTCTCTGCAGCCTGCAGCCAGAGCCGTTCGGAGGGTCAAGCGCTGGATGGTCCTACCCAGGCAGCAGCCACGGAGGACCAATCACAGAGCTCGGCCTGCAAGCCCTGCGGCCTCTGAAGATGGGCAGAGCATTGGCACAGGGCAGCGTTCCTGGAAAGGGCTTCAGCTGCCCGCCCAGGGTAGGGGCTGAATCCACCCCACGCATCAGAAGTGCTGCACCAAGCCCACGCCCTGAGTGTGAAGTGCTCTCCCCCTTTTGCAGCCTGCGTTGTATCCAAGGGCCTGTATGAGAGCAGGTGAGGCACTGAATAAGTAGCCCTTGAGACCTTCACACCTCTAAAAGCGCACTTAGGTGAGATGTGACTGATGTTACGGGGTCAGGAAAAGAAGGGTTGTTTTGATTTGAGAGTTATTAGCTGCTGCAGGAAAAAACAAGAAGGGGAAAGACAGAAACCCAGGTAGCTGAAACTTCTCCCCTGGGCAGCAACGCCCATTGCTCGATTCCTAATTTCCAGGGAGCTCTCTCCAGGCCTCCCATCTTCCCTTCCAGTGCCTTGGCCTCCTCTCCAGCCTCCTGGCTGGTTCTGCCTGGCCCAGGGGCTGGAGTTGGAGTCCTGGCTTAGCCACTCGAGGTCACATGCATATGTGAGAACATATGAGAACATGTGAGAACATGTGAGAACACATGAGGAGAAACACTGCATGGAAACTCTGGAGTCAGCTTTCAAAGCTCAGTGCAAAAACTTACTTCTGGGGGGGGCGGTTTCCCTGACCTGCCCAGGTCTGGGGACATGGTGGGTCTTCAAGTCTCTGAACCTCTTCAGAGGTCTGGATCTCTCTCTCCTGACCAGGTATAACCCAGAACAAGGCTTTGTACCCCACAATCACCCTGAAAGTCCTGTCTGCACATTCCAAAGATTCACTGTGCCCAGAGTATTTCTCACTGACATGTGTCCCAGTGACACTTGGAGCTTGGTCACCCTCCCATTCCACTGCACCAAAGCTCAAGCCCTCAGTGCCCTCAGCTCTACTTCTAAAGGCCTAGAGTGTGGCCCAAGGTCACCCTGCCATGAGGTTTCCAAGGTCTGTAGGTGGAATCCTGGTGGATCAGGGTCCGGGCAGGCTGAGATGGGCAAAACAATCAGGTAGTCTTCTGGATCAGACTTCCCTTTTTGCAGTTGCAAGGGATGATGTGCTTGTGACAAGAGGAACTACAGAGAGCAGGAGCCTGTACCACTCAGCACCTGGAGGGAGGGGATCTCTGGTGCTGCAGTAGCCCTAGCAGGGCCATAGGTTAGGTTAACACCTGGCTTGTCAGAGTGCAGCTGCCTTTGCCTTTTCCAGATCCGCCCTCCCACCTGCCCCCCAGGGAAGAAGCACCATGGTGACCACCTTGATCAGAGAGTGTCCAGCGCCTCCTGTCAAAGGATGGAGTCACCAGAGTCACACTTCCTTGTGGACAGACGCCGACGGACAGGGAGCAGCCTCTGGGTTTCCTCAGCTCTGGCCTAATGGCATCTGTTGGCCTTATGAGTCACACCGCAGGTGACGTCCTGCCATGCTGTGTGAGCTCGGTGGCTATTTGCAGCCCATGGTTTTCCCCATGAGTCAGGGCGAGGAGGCCAGAGCTTCAAGCAGGGGTTTCAGAGGGGACACACAGGCCACCATGCTGGTGTCGCGAGGGCGTGGTTTGAGTCCTCAGAGAGAAGTTTCACTTTGAACAAGCTGAGTCATGGCTATGCCAAGGATAACGGTTCATCTGTCTGCACCAACACAGACCCAAACCTGGGCCATTTGGGCAAAAATGTGGAAGTTTCTATAAAATGCTATTTTGAGCAAAACTAGGTGATTTTTTTTTTCCTGACAAGTTGAAATATTCTATGAAACTTTAAAAGTCAAAACATAGAAAAATGAACTCTTAAACTAAAGTAATAAAGGCTGGCTCCTGTATTTGAACATTTGAGGCAATTTCTTAATTTAGAATTTGCTATAAAGTTGGTGCAGAGGGGACGGGTGTGGGACAGCAGGAGCAGCGAGCCTCTCCTAGCAGCGTGGCCGGGCCATTTGCTTTGTTTCTCTCGCTGTCCTCCCAACTGTGCATTTCTCCTCTTTCTTTTGCTCCTTCCCTTTCTCTGTCTCCATCCATGTGTTTCTTTCTTCTCCTGTCTCTTCCCTGTCTCCTTGCCTCTTCTGCTCCTGCGCTTCCTCCTTTTCTCTTCTCTTGCCTCCTCCTCTTTCCTTCTTTGTCCCTCAGATACACACTTTTTGGACCCCATTCTACCTCCTGACCCTAAAGAGTGCGAATGTGCAGCCCTTGCCCTCATGGTCTTCCCTCCCACACACTCCCGGCTGCCTCCCTGCCTCAGCTGGCCAGCCAGCCTGCTCCAACCTTCCTGACTCTTCTCCCCCGTCTAGTCCCTAAGCAGGGCCCAGGCCCTTTGTCCCATGCCGCCTCCCCAACCCCCTCCCCTGCTCCTGCCCTCCTGAGCAACATCCTTCCTCCCCAGGGCCCTGGGGAGCCAGCAGCACAGCTGCCTGACCTCCTCCCAGTGCCCTGCTGGAATTTCCGAGCCCTCCAGACGAGGTGGCCTACTTCCCAACACCGGGACATTCCCCTGGGGTATTCTGTCACATGCATTCTTCCAAGAATGTGTTGCCAGGAAAAAGAATTCCCCGAAGAATTGGCTCATTTTCTTCTGTTAGATGCTAAAAGCTGCCTGCTTACTTCATTCTCCTTTCCTTTCCTTTCCTTTCCTTTCCTTTCCTTTCCTTTCCTTTGCTTTGCTTTCCTATCCTTTCCTTCATTCTTTCCTTTCCTTACTGGGAAGCTCAGAGCCCGGGAGCACTGCCTACAGGTACATTCACAATGCCCCCCTTCTCACCCCCTGAGATCTTGTAACCTGGAGAGAGTCCTCGGAGCCTGACAGAAAGCCCAGGGTGAGGACAACCTCCCCAGGAGCCTTCCCTCAAGGCCCTGCCCTCTGTCTGCTTCCTTCAGCTCTCCCACCTGCTCACAGTGCCCTCCACATGTTAGATTTGTGGTCCTGCACTGCCTAGCTCCCCCTCCCCCATGACCATGCCATTCTGAGCAACTCTGGGCCCCACAGAGTGAAATCCTTCCAAAGAGCAAGAAGCCACAGTGGCTGGTAGGGCAGCCCTGGAAAGCTGCGGAGGCTGCTGGCTGGTGGAACAAGTATCTGCTTTTCTTCAGCTTCCATCTCTCAGCCCCACTGGGAGGGTCTGTGAGGAGGGAAAGGCAGTTGGGTCTCCCCAGTGGGGCAAGGGGGCTTTGGCATGGTGGGAGGCCAGAGATGGGCACATCCCTGTCAGTGAGTGCCACTCTTTTTCCAGCCTGGAGTGGGCCTTCATCCGGGTGATTGCAACATACTTTGTTCTCCTCAGATCCTGGAACCAAGGGTTTGGAGCACTCTTTCCTCTGTCAATCTCCCCAACAGCTCCCCAATACGAAGACAAACCTGAAAAGGTAGGGAGCCATTTCTGAGAGAGTGGCCCCTCAGGCTTCTGGGAAGTCTCTCTGTGGGCCAAATAGCTCTTTCTGCCTGGAGAGAAAAGTTGCATTCCCTACACCTCAATTTCTCATCTGGGCTTCTTTCAGTCACAGCTACAACTCTCTTTTAAATAATAGCTTATGTCTGGATGTTAAAATCACCTTTCTCTCAGACTGTGCAAGCGCAGGAAAACAGAAATTTAAAAGTAATTTTGAAGTAAATAGATATGGTGCTGGAGCCAGCAATACAGCCGAAGCAGTGCTCTGAATAGGCACAATGTTTACAACATGAGTTTGGGCCCTCCTCTCCCCTAACTAAATACAAGAAGGGACAGGCACCGAGCACAGGTGGCCCCTGCATATCATGCCCTTCTCAGTGGCTTGTTACAAAAGAGTGTCAGCTGGGTGAAGAGTTATCCGGATGTAGTACAAACCCGCTGTAGGATTAGAGCATCTCTGGTCTGCAACCCGGAGTCTGGACCTGGCACTGCCTACCAGGAGGACAGGATCTGCGTCCACTCACCAAATGGGCCAGTGTCTGGGACAGCAGGTGCTAAGGTCTGGGTGTGCAGCTGGGCATAGCACTCTGTGCCTGGATGCCCCGCCAGGTCCTCCCTGTGCAAAAGGTTTTAGAGGTAGGCAAGGCAGTGGGGTCAGGAGTGAGTCCCCTCACATCGTCACCCTGCTGCCCAGGGCTGGCTGAAGGCCAGGTCATATTCCTTTCTCATCGTATCTGCCCTTTGAGGAACACTTCTGCCCAAATCAAGAGCAGGCGCTTGGCTTCTGCGGGAGGAACTTGGTGTGGCCACCCCTGCTCTCTGGCCCTGTCCTGAGGATCTATGGGAGGCCAGGGGCTCTTGCTCCACCCAAGCACAAGCTTGGCCTTGCACTCTCCACCTGGGCCCTTCCACTCCATCCAACCTTCTTGTCCAGTAGCAAACTGCACAACCACCTCAGGGTGCTGTGGCCACGCGAATGGAAGTGGTCAGGGAAGAAGGAGGATCAAAAAGATCCAAAGCCATTAATCCCATTTGTTATGTCACTCCCTGGAGTATTTCTGTAGAGTTGCAAGCACCCAGCACCATAAGTTTTCTTAACAATCATTTTCTTGGGTTATCAGAAATAATTTAAGAACCAGTGGTTCAATCACTTAGGGTTTGCTATAGAACCTAGCAGAGCATTTTAGTTGAACAGTGTACAATGCACACTGTGAACGAGGACTGTGCTCTGAATTGAATTATGTGGCTTTCCTACCTCGCCCATCTAGCATCCTGCGCACCCAGCTGCCCTTTAGCCACCGCAGGTCCTAAAAGGCAAGCTGCAGGCTCACCCAAGGAGCCCCTAATTCTCCTTCCTCTTGCTCCCTACCTGGGTATGCTCTACCCAATCCCCCTTCATAGCCATCTTCAGACATCCGGGGACCCCCAGGTCTGACTCAATCTCCCAGAATGATAACATGCAAAATAAACAACCGGAGCAGTGGCTCTAACTGCGGAACACTTTACACCCACCTGGGTTTGTTAAAACCATTTCCCAGACCTATCCCCAGGCTGTTTGCTCTTCTGGTCCCAGATGGAGCCTGAAAATGTGCACTTCAGCAGGTCCGGGACTGCCCCACCCCCACCCCAGCAATGAGGTGTGGCAGACCTGGATGGGCACACCTCTGCAGTCCGCTGTGCTGCGTGCGGCATACACGGTGACGTGGTGTCCGAGACCCGGCTATGCCCTCCGGGTGCCCTCTACCCGATAGCTCTTCATCACAGCAGCATCTGGCATTGATCTTTATTTTAGCCTCCCTCACCCTAGAACAGATTTAATTGCACTTCTTTCCATTTTGTCTGGACTAAGCCGACTCTTGGCCAGAGAAGAGCATTTAAAATTAAATAAACATTGTGTGAAGAATGAAGAGCAGAAGGGACAGAGAGACAGAGAGCCAGAGACAGCTGAAGTGAAAGAAGGGGAAGGCAGCCAAGACAGGAAAAGACAGAGAAATAAGAAGAAAGTTGTTTTCTGCCCCTCTCCCCACCCGTCCCCCACCAGGTGACCTGGGTGCAGCAGATGTCACACTTTCCAGACAGTGGAGTGAGAACAAAGGGACCTTGTTTCATTCTTGTACACAAATAATCACCTCTAACCAGAAAACAAACAAAATCAAGTTCAGAGGAATATAATTGGCCAGGAGGAATTCTCCCTTTCGAAACAGCCTTGGACGCGGAGTTTTGTGGAGGTCATTTCTTGTGAGGCTTGCGGAGATCTTCCAGTCCTGCCCCAAGTGGAGACACACGACCTCTGAGTGAGTCCCCACTGCTGTCCCTGGTGGAGTCTGGGTGCAAACATGCAGGGAAGCAGGGAGGCAGAGCGAGCGTGCTGTCCCTTTTGCAGGGGCCTGGGGCCTAGGCACGAGGGTCCTTCAGTCTGGAGCGGAAGCAGCAACAACGGAACAATGCTGGGAAGGGCAGTGGCGGTGGCAACAAGAGCACTTAGCTTCCACAGATGTCTGCGGTGGGACTGAGGGAGGAATCGTCCACTTGGGGTTCCCCACACTCCAGTGCCCGGATGTCACCCGGGCCCCACGCCTAGGCTCTGATGTCTCCGTCCTGAAAAGGGGAGATTGGTTGCCACTGTTTTCCCCAGACGATGCTGCAGCATGGCCTTGCGCCTCAGGTGGAGAGCTAGAATAGTCCAGCCCATCCCCCCTGTTGCTGAGGGGAAACTGAGATTTGAACCAGTTAAGGGGTCTGCAGGAGGCAGCAGGAAAAGCGGAGAGTAGGCGGAGCCTCTCGCGGATGAGCCTCAGCCCTACATGGGACAGTAGCTGGGATGAGTCGGGAAGGGTTCCATCCTGCCGCGCGCGTGTCCCAGGATCTTGGGTCCTCCGGAGGGAGCCACACCTGTGTCTGGCCTGTGGCGGTGCCCCTGGGACGCAGGCTCCCAGTAGCGAGCTCCTCCTTTCAGATGTGGCCACAAGCGTGCGATGTTATGTCCTCAGAGGGGCACGAGCGAGACTAGAAAACGAATGAAGAATAAAAACATACCTGTGGGTCTTGCCATTGACCAATGTTCACCTGCTGGCCAAAGCCCTGGCGCTCATCTTGCTGGGGGCTGCTGTAGGAGGGGTGAGATGAGGGGCACCCCTCTGACGCTATCTAGTACCACGGTGGCTAGTTTGCTTGGAAGACTCTGAAAATTGGTTTTCCTTACCTTGGGCCTCTTACCAAAGCATCTCACCAAACTCCAGAAGCGAAAGTAAAAATATAGTAGGCGCAAGCCAAACTGCAAGCTTGAAACGTCTCACTCATTACAATGCAAAGTTAGCATTACCCCCAGGGCGGCTTCCTGTCCACATGAACAAGTTTGGTTGCCAAATCTTTGTCACTGAAGTACTCCATCATTTTTGTGCTTCCCAGCCCTGCTGGGCTGCACACAGCACCTCGGGTCCCTCCCTCCCTCCTACACTCATGTATTCTGCCTTTGGTGGCCTGGTGGCAGATCAGTAACAGGCACTGGGCTGTGTGATGCTGAGACCAAAAAGAAGCTGCACATTAGTGACACAGGACACGGCAGACAGCAGGCAGCAAACCCCAGCTGAGATGACCCCCAGGTGGTGGCAGCTGAGCCTGGAGTTATCCACAGGTCCAGGCTGGCATGATGGCAGAGGCCAGCCCCAGAGGCAGGACCCGCTCATTGGTTAGCGCTGGTCTCTGCAGCTAGCTACCCAAGTCTGCCATCCTTATTGTTGTTTGGTTTTTGGTGGGGAGATGCTACAGGGGCTGGACCCCAGGGCCTTCACACTGAGTTGCATCCCCAGCCCTTTTTAAATTTTTTATTTTGAGACAGAGTCTTGCTAAGTCTCTTGGGCTGGACTTGAACTTGAGATCCTCTTGCCTCAGCCTCCTGCAGTCCTAGGACTTGGACTGTGTGCCACCATGCACAGCAATTAACTATCTAGTTTTTTGTTTTGTTTTTGGTACCAGGGATCAAACTCAAGACCTTGGGTTTGCTGGGCAGGTGTTTATGCAGCTAAGCTATCTCTCCAGCTTACCAAAGTTCATTTTTTTTAAAAAAGAAGTTTTATTGGTAAATATTTGCCACACATAATGATTATCTTCATAGGAAGCTAGAATAGGTGCATAACCCACCTAATACCTGAGTATAAGGTTACCAGCGTGGACACTACCTGTCCCCACTCCCCAGGCTGGGGCAGACCCTCCTCATGCCCATCCTCTGAGCTCATCTCCAGTGACCTTAGCTCTTCTGGCTCAACACCCCCAACCCCACTCCTCACCCCTGACAACTGGAGCCAGAAGTGACAGGAGCCAGCCTACAGCTGGAGCCCCCAACTTTCCCGTAAGCTATGTTGCCCTCTGGAGCCATGAGGCCTGAGGGAAGGGGCTCAGTCTCCTCCTCTGGAAACTTGGGATCATCCCTGATTCTTGCTTTGCAGTCTGCTGAGCCTTAGAGGAACCCAGGGAGACAAGACACTGTGAAGTGTGAGCCCGCACCCCCGACCCCTGCTGTGCATTCACCACCGGGTGGGTGGTTCAGGTATCTACTGGCTGGTTTCTCGCTGCTGTTTCCTTCAGTCATGAGGCATCCTTAAGCCTAAGCTTCTACCTTCTTTAAAACCTGCTGAAGGGAAATGGGGGTGGGGGGACGCTCAGTAGTAGAGATCGTGCCCAAAGCCCTGAAGTCAGCCTACAACACCGAAAAGAGGGAGAGAAATGTATTCAACTCACTGAATGGACAATCAGTCAGGCTACATAGTCTCCTTCTACGGAAGATATTTAACACAGGCCCAGATAGTAAGCCAAAGAAATGGTTTTCTAACAGTGGACTTGCAGCAGCAGCAGCGCATTCAGAGCCCAGGAGGGGACGTTTCAGAACATCTTGCAGACGGGCTGGACCCCAGGGCTGGCTACTGTTACAATCATCACCCAGAGGCTGGGCTTCTCTCTCGGTTGGCCTTTGATGCTATGCCACCTGCTCTCAGCATGCTGGACTCGCAGCCCTGCGTGGCCAGACCTGTAATGAAGCCAGCGCTTCACGGAGGCCACCAGGAGCCAGCTCTGTCTCCAGAGTCCAGTACCAGAAGCTGTCCCTGCCTCTTGTTCCTGGTCTTGGGTGTCAGAGAGGTGGCTCTGTGCCTGCAGGATAGCCACTGGCCCTCCTACAGTGGCACCTCTGAGTCTCCTAAGTGCCATGCCACAGCTGATCTTCATGGCAGCCCTGCCAAGAGGATGTGCCTCTCTGTCCACATCTGCTGCACGCGCAGGGACAATGAGGCTCCGAGAGGCTACGAGATAGAGGTAGGATTTGAATCTGCAGCCTGAGCTCCCGTGCGCATGCACCTGTCTGTGTGCAGCCAAGCCCCCTCCAGCTTAGCCTTTCTGCCCTGCTGCCTCTCCTTTTCCTGTGCATCTCACTGAGGACAGCCTGGAGCCACTGATCCTGGGAAGAGGCAGAGACAGCTCCCTCGCCCCCACGGAGGCTTCAGGACTTGACTTTGATGGTAAGAAGCAAAGAAAAGGATCCAAGGGGTGGAGGTGATGGTTAATCTTAGAATGCAAAGTCCTTTTTTGTCCTCTAGTCCCTGGTCCGGGGTCACTGCCAGGTGTCCTGGGGACCTGCTTTCTTACTGTTCACCTTGCAAAATTCCTCTCCCGCCCAGCCTCAGTGTCATCCTTGCAAAACTGGGGGATTACAAGGGGATGTCCCCACCAGCTCTAAGCTAACTCAGGCAGCCTACTCAGAAGGAGGTGACAGAGAAGCACACAGTGACTTGTAAAAACCGTACAGCCTGTAACACCAGTGCCTCTTGTCCTGCTGGTAGAAGGAGTGAGGGATTGGAAGGCCCTGAGTTTCTCATAAAGGAGCAAACCAAACATTAGCATTCAAGAGCCCCTTTCTTGAGGAGATACTGCTTCCAAATGAGAGCTGTTTTTCTCACCTTAAAAATGTCACAGTTACTTCAGAGAAGAATCTTTGGGTGTCTTCAGAAAGAAAGCAAATTCCCCAAGTTCTGTCCAGTTCAGTGTGTCAGGAGACATCAATATGGGATTGAAAAACTAGGGCACAGCCTCTGTTGTCCTGGTCATGGTGGGGAATGGAGCAGGCAGCAGGATCTGTCCACGGGCTCAGAGGCCTGGAGTCAGGGGTAACAAGCCCATGAGCTCCATGAGGCGGGATTGACAGCGCATGAGCAGGACACAGTACTGAAATGAAACCTGGCTGCCTAACACAGGGAAATCATGGGGCCTTTGGGACAGGCCGTCTACAAAGAAATTATTCGCAAACCCAATTCTAGTCATCTGTTTGCTTCTGAGCTCAGAGGGAGAGAACATTTGCCTTCTAAAATGTCTTTGTGAGGCAAGGAGGATGCCATGGCTGTTCCCAGCTTGCTAACCTGAGAAGGATCTTTCCAGCAAACTCTTCGCTGAAGTAACAGAGTACCTAGAGAAAAGGGCACGTGATCGGCAGAGAAGCTTGAAGTGTGTTCGCAAACCCGTGAAATCACCTACTAGATCAAGAAGCGGGCACCACCAGCAACCACAGGTGCCCCTTGTGCCACAGGTCGGTTGTGTTCTCTAGATAACTGTTGTCTTGACCGATGGCCCCCTTGCCTGTTCTTCAACTCCACACAAATGGAACCCTTCGGGGAACCCGTGTGGTTGTGTTGAATGCGATGTTCTACGAGAGTTATCCAACGTTATCGGCCATGGGTTGTTTCATTTCACTATTAAGTGCTTCATGGTATACGCATCCATTCTGTTGGTTGTTATAACTAGATAGGTATGTCTGTGTTGTATATGTCTGTAGTGTGCATGTGTACATGTTTCGCTGAATATCTATCTAGGAGTAGAATTTCTGCGTCCCAGGATGTAGGAGATATTGTCATCCATGCTCAGGTGTAGGAGATATTGTCATCCTCTCTAGCACTTGTGGTAGAATCTTGTGGCTCTGCAGTGGTGTCTCCTTGGGACTAGTTTGCGTTTTCCTGCTATTGTTTATTAATTAATAGCCAGGCTTCTTCTGTGAAGTGCTCGTTCTAGTCTTTTGCCAATTTTTTCTAATGGGTTATTAATGACTTAGGGAAAGTCTTTATGTGCTCTGGATACAGCTCCTTAGTTGGGTTTGTGATTTGCAAATTTTCCCTTCCTCTCTGTGGCCTGCCTTGTCATTCTAGTAAGTACATCTTTGGACAAACAGGACTTCCTAGCTTTAATCATGTCCAATGCATTAACCTTTTCCTTTGTGCTTAGTACCTTTTGTACTACATTTGGGAAAAATTTACTCCAAGGTCACAGAATTACTCTTTCATGTTATCTTTTAGAAGTTCTGTTATTTTGCCTTTCATATTGAGATCTATGACCCCTGATTGATTTTTGTGTATGATGAAAAGTAGGGTCAAGGTTCATTTCAAAAAACACAAGTAGGGCTGGGGAGATAGCTCAGTAGAATAAGCACCTACCTGGCAAGTGCAAGGTCTTGAGTTCAATCCCCAATACCGCAAATAAAATAAAATAAAATAAAGCCACCATTATAAAAAACACAGATATCCAAAAGACCCTGCAGTTTAAGAAAAGATTACCCCCATCCCCACACATGGCACAGTCACTTTATCATAATTCAAGTGACTGAATAGGTGTACTCTATCTTCTAGGACTCTCTCATTTTCCGCTGGTCTCTTTGTCTACACTTAAACTAAGCCCACAGCGTTTTATTTGCTAAACCTTCAGAATAAGTCTTAACAAGCTTCCTTATTCAAGATTGTTTTGGTCTTTTAAATGTTTAAATAACAAATTAAGTTATTCCTACCATCAGGATAAAATTCAACTGGAATCTATATTAAATGGTGCTGACTGTATAGATCAATTTGGAAAGAACTGACCATAAGGCTATTAAACCTTTTATCCTATGAATATTTATAGAGCTCTGTTGCTTTCTCTCAATAACAATCCTGTAATCTTCAATTAAGTTAGATTTACTTCTCCATGTTTTGATGCTATTAAGAATATTTAAATCTTTTAATATTCTAATTATTTGTCACTCATCTAAAACTATTTATCTCAAGTTGATTAAACAGACCCCTGCAGTGAACTTAATACTAGTAATTTGTGAATCAAAGTCACCATGCTACAGAGAATTTTTTTTCAGCCTATTTCTCTCTGTTGTTCAGAGTGGTTGACTTCTGTTTATTTTCCTTGGTCTGATTCTATTGACTGTGACACCCATTCAGCTATGAGCAGAATCCAGTGAGTGTTTCATTTCTCACTTCTATAATTTCCATTTGACTGTTCCTTTACAATGGCTGTTTCTTTGCTGAGATTTGTCTATTCGTTCATTTCAAGAGTTTGCAATTGTTTTCTGAAGTAGTGCATGGTGGTTGCTGTGAACTCTTTGTTAAATAATTCTCCCCTCTGATTCATCTCAGTGTGTCAGCTGATTGTCTTTTCTTGTGTAAGTGATGTTCCTTGTTCTTAAAATGACATGTGCTTTTATTGTATTTGGATACCTTGTCTTTTATGTTAAGAGATTCTGAGTTCTGTTTAATTTCGTTTTAAGTAGGCTTTTACCCTGTATAGGTTTAACATATAGACCTTGGCCTAGTTCAGGGGACTGTGGGTCCAGCGACAGCCTAGCTTCAGAGCCTTTGCTGTACAATTACAGCCTAGTAGGATTCCTGCTGGTCCTTCCCAGTTCTTCTATGAGGCTGAGGAAGTTCCTTGTCCTCAACCCTCTCATGTCTCAATATGGGAAGGCAATCTCAGGCCCAGGGAGACAAAGAGTGCCTCCCAAATAAGGCCGGTTGTTAGGGTGTGGCCAAGGGTCACCCTAAGTGTCTGACAGTGAGGAGGGAGGCCTTCAGGCCTGCCATGAAGGGGGAGGGCTGAGTCTCCATTGGCTGTCTTTGGGGGAATACCAGACCTAGGTCAAGCTGCTGCCTAGAGTTGCTCCAGTCCTGGGATCCCTAAGAACTTCCTCTTTGAGCCTTTAACATTATTTCCAGCATTTATCCTTACAACCTCTGGGAGGAGAGAAGAGAGAAAAGAACCACTATGCTATCTAGTCTGAACCAAAAGTCCTTTCACTATATGAAGCAGTAACAGTCAATCTTGAATGTAATTTGATTTAAATATAGATGGGTTATAAAAAGGAAATAAAAGGGAAGATTCTAGGGCCAGAGAGATAGCTAAGCAGACTAAGCATCTGCTTTGGCAAGCACGGGGACCAGGGTTCAATCCCTGGTCCCACATGCTACCTCTTGAGGTGCACTGAGCCAGTGACAGAGTCTGGGTGTGGTGGCACATGCCTATGATCCCAGCAGCAGAGGCTGAAATCGGGAGGATCACTATGAGTCTGAACTGTACCAAATACAAAAAATGAGAAAAAAAAAAAAAAAAGGAAGATTCTTAGAATTGGTAGTATCTTAGATTTCTGAGAATGCTCTCTCAAAAATGAGCTACCTTTCCACAGAATGCTCCAGCATAGCGCAGGATCATGTACATTAACCAATAGTGATCCCCTTGTTGTACTCAGGGACCCAAATGGATATTCAAAGAAAACACCAAGAATCTATAGAATACAGCTAGGGAAAAAGAAAGACTATTTTAATTTATGTGACTAAAGTATCCCAGGACAAGCTATGAACAGCTAGTAAAGATAAATGTAGTCTATTGATAAAATGAACACATGTTCAGAAAAGAGACAATATAAGGCAATTGAATTTCTAAAATATACCCATGTGTACACACACACACACACCACACAACACACAACACACACACACACACACACGCACACATACACAGAGGCACACACACCATCTTGGAGCAGACAGGAACCCATGTCCAAAAACAGGAAGCATAGGAAATACCAGCTGAGAGCTGAGACACTGCCGACTTGGCACCCAAGCTGCCCCTCTGACCCTGGTCCTATTTTAAATCAGTGACGCACAGTTGTGCTTTCCTTTTCTGCACCTGTAAGAATGACGTCAATCTGGCCTGGAGAGAAGGAGTTATTTTTGGACCTGGGTATGTAGTATTTTGCTGCAGCCTGATCGCTTGATCTTTCAAAGAAACAGGTGTTCTGGTGAGCGTTCCACCTGGAGCACCACCCGAGGGAACCTGACTGCGCAGGCACCTTGTCTGCTTGGCAGCAAGGACAAGAAGGCTCAGGATGGCGCTTGGCTCTGCCCATCCACCTGTCGCAGATGCGCCCCAGACCAGGCTGTGTCCGCCTGGGGTCATGGTTCTTAAGCCAAATTATGCTTCCCTCATTAGCTTGCTTTCCCTGAAAAGCACGAGATCATGGGAGTCCAAATTTGGGTGTGTGTTTGTTTTCACTCTGAAAGCTGTGTCTTTTGAATACAATCCCTTTCTGGCCCTTCATGTCCCAAACTGCCATATAGTAGTCTCCTCTTATCCATGGGGAATACATCCCAAGACCTCCAGCACATTATTGACTAAAACCATGAGAAGGACCAAACCCTGCATATATCATGTTATTTTTTATACTTATATATCTACAATACAGTCTGATTACACAAATAAGAGATTGGCCATGATTGTTAATAGTAAAACAGAAAAACATACACCAAATGTTATAGTAAAATTACTAGCATCACTACTCTCATGAAACAGTATAAAGGTTACAAACTGTGATACTTTGAGCATTGATTGACTTAATGGTTAAGTGACTGATGGGCAGGTAGCTTATAAGATGTGGATACACTGAACAAAAGGATGAGTCACAGTGCAGGCAAAGCAAAGGTCATCACATTACTCAGAGAAGTGCACAGGTTAGCATTTACAAATTGTGTCTTTCTAGAATTTTCCACTGAATATATTTAGGCCACAGGTAACCATGGAAAAGGAAATCACAAGGAACAAAGGTGTCCTTGTTGAGATCTAAAATGCCCCCCAAGAGACACATCGTGTACAAAGCTGATAGGCTATGGGAAATGACTGGATCACGGGGGTTCCGTAAGTGGATTATCCATTGATAAATCCACTAGCTGAATGGGCACCATAGGAGGTGAGGCCTAATTGCATTAGGCAGGCATCAAGGGTGTGATGTCCATATTCTGTCTCTGAGCCCTTGCTTCCGGGTCTCTGCTTTCTGCTTCCTGGCTGTGACGAGACAAGCGGTGCTCCTGTGCCTCACCTGCTGCCACAACGCTGCTGTCCCCGTCGCATGCCTAAAAGCAGTGGATCCATGGACTGCAGCCTCCAGAGCTGTGAGCCAAAGTAAATCTTCCCTCCTTTAAATTGTCTTTTTTGTGAATTTCATTACATGGATGAAAAGTTAACCCAGGGGACCTAGCAGGTCTCCTTTGGGGGTTCCCTTTGGTCACGAAGAACAGGATACTCTCAGGGATGTTTTTGTCTGTGTCTGTTGGTTACAGCTGCCTCCTGAGACCAGCCCGGCACATATGGGAAAGAAAAACAAAACGCGTGAAACTCACCTGGTCACTGTTTCTCATGTCTTGACGCCTCTGGTCAGCCCACCTTCTTTTCTCCCAGATGTTTAAGTTATTGTTGTTTCTTGAAGAGTTTCCTGGGCATTCAGTAGTATTCAGAGGAGTGGAGCAGGGAAAGGGTCGGCTCTGTCGTGTTCTGGTCCCAGAAATAAGCAGAGCCTGTTTAAAAATATGTTTCAGGCATGTTTTCCTTTCCTGGGTGACTTTCCAGAAAGCAGAAAGAACGCTGTCAAAGGTGCTTTCTGTGATGGGAGCTGCACCCTCTGCGTTCTTACAAGAGGTCAATTGCTCTAATCCCCAGATGCATTTCTCTGAGCCTGCTCTGGATTTAGTCAACAGGATATTGAATTACTTTTGAAAACCTAAACAGATTATCACTTATCTCCTGGACTGCAAGTTGACCAGTCATATCAATATCTGTTTTCTAAGAACTCTTTCCATTCCTTGCCTGGGGTCCTGAACCAGGCCTTCCTTTAGGGCCCAAAGGCTGCAACTACATTATCTAGAAAGGAGCTGTAGGCTCTTTAACTTTGAATGTTTAGCTGCACAAATAAAGACTTCTGAGGGCTGTGTTCTCCTTGTTTTTGTCTTGGACCTTTGCCTGACACAGACAGGATGGGCTTCCAGCCCAGTGACTTGCGGGCAAGTGCTATATTAAAAACTTGGAGTTAATGTTTTAAATTAGCCAGCAAAGATACACCAGGCAGGACACACTGTGCCAACTGATAGAAAACCCTGTCCTTCCTTTTTAAAAAACTGCCCTTTCCTCACCATAGAGATAACTCTGGTTTTCTTTTAGGTAACCAGACAGAGGCCCCCCTGGAAAATACAAATTTGTTGAATATCTTTACCTTAAAGATAAGGTTTAGAAACAAGTAAACTGGATTAAACAGGATTCATGTCACTCTTTGGGGGTCCTATATCACCCCCATTATTTGAAAGACTTCCATAAAACGAACACATAAATACTAAGACGTATAATAAAAACTGTGAGTGTGCTTGATTTTTGGCTTCTGTCAGAACATACCAAGTTTTATATCATGCGATAAATGATAGAAACCTTTGAAATGGAACAGAAACATCCTTAAGATGAGCTGATTGCTCAAATATAAAGCAACACATTTTCAGATATATCTTATGGGCTTCTTTCTGCTTCCTCACATTCCTTTACCTCCACTTACTATATCTTTTTTTAAAAAAATTGTTTAAAACAAATATTTTCTGGCTCTGCATGAAAAGTTTATTGTTTGAGTGAAGGGTTAAAAAAAGGTTAATAAATTAACATACTGATTTGATATGCAAGCTGTTTGACTCTAAGTTTATTAAAGAACTAAACAAATTATGTACAAACCACTAGTATATTAAAATGTTTTATTTATTTCATAATTATTTTAAAATCAGCATGAAAACATATTTAATCTTTAATTTTAACCTTAATTGTTTGGGTAAAAGTGGAAGCACTGTGAGTGTCTTTAGTTTGCGACATGAATGGGAGACCCATAGTCATCTATGACTTCAATAGAAAACGTGATTATAAAAGTTTATACAAAACCCCAAATCCCCAGACAGACGTGACACGAACGGAGCCAGGAACATATCCTATCAGTCTCTGAAAATATTGTTTTCCCTCTTAAATGACAAGGCAAAAGAGGAAGAAAGCAAAAATATGAAAAAAGGTGGCCAACTGTGTCTACCTTCGAAAAAACCAATGTCATAAAACAACGATAATAAACTAATTGGCTAACAAAGAAAACAGTTTTCCCTCTAATTTCTTTTGAAGTCAAGCTCCTTTTACTTTTTTTTTTTTTATTTTGGGAAACCTTCAAATGGAGGCTTCCTTGGAAACGGATGAGTTTGGTGGAGTTTCAAAACTCAGAAGATAAACAAGGCAGTCCGTTCCCCTGCCCTCCCCCACCAGCCCCTGTAAATAACCCCAAGCCACAGTCTGGGCCTCTCTCTGCTCTTCCTGTCCATGGGGTGGGGGGCAGGGCAGCTGGGGGGGGGGGTGAAGGGAGTGGGGGACAGGCAGAGAGGGAGAAGGGGAGTGGGGGGCTCATCTCCAGTGAAGCGGCTGGGGGGTACAGCATGCCACACGCATGCCTGCACACACAAAATGTACATGGCAGAACCAGGCAAGAGATCCGTTAAAAAAAAAAAGAAAGAAAGAAAGAGTAAGTACTGCTACATCAGCTAAAACCCGGTCGTGCTCTTTCCCGGTTTGATGTCAGCTCCCAGTCCTGGCTTGGAATTGCCCACAGCGATATTGGGTCCCTGCCCACTGGGCAGGCAGAAGGCTGTCCCTGCCAACACTAGGCTTTTAATAAAACAGGATGCCGTCCCCTCACCAAGACGGATCCTGAGAATAGCCCCCTTCCCTACGAACTCCCTCTCCAAGAAGCAGCAGACCTGGGGCCCCTAAGTTATGGCGACCCCTCCCTGGCTGCTGAGCCCTGGCACTGGCTGCCCCTTGTGGGTTCTTGCCCACTGCGAGATCACGCCTGCTACAACCAACAACTTTGTGCCCACATTTCAGTGTGGGCAGAGGTGAGGCTCTGGCTAGTCCTCGGGGTGAGCCAGCGCTGATTTTAAAGTGAAGAGCTGACGTCCACGAAAGGACGACGACGTCTTGTGCCCAGCCCTGTGCAGCCGGCTCAGGGAGCTGGGCTGCTTCTGTCCTTGGACCCCACTTCTTGTCTCCGGGTGGCAGCTTCTAGCATTTGGAAGACATTCACTCTGCTGTGCGTTCGCTCCCCACTCAGGATCCAGTAGCGATGTCCCGTTTGAGGCAGCAGCTTCTGATTTTTTTTCTAACTGTATCCTGACAAAAAGTCCAAACCAGGGGCTGAGACTCCAGGCGCCTTCTAATCCCTGGAGTTTGTGACCAGCGCAGCTGACCGGTCTACCATGCTCTTGCCATGGGGCGGTAGAACCGTGACCTGGGAAGTCCTCCTACTATGCTGGCCCTCCTCCTGGGGCCTGCTAAGCCAGCCACTAAGACTGGGCCTGGTGGTGCACACCTATAATCCCAGGGTTTGGGAGGCTGGAAACAGCAGGATTGCTGTGAGTCCGATCTGTATAGTGAGACCCTGTAGTCTCTGTACTAAATACATTAAAAAATAAATAAA
>NDGN011545731.1:0-17829 GCA_002564285.1 Tympanoctomys barrerae | reverse complement strand
CAGGGTCTCAGGATAAATCCTGAGGGGATTTGACTGACCTTATCAGATACAAAAGTTACAATTTTTATTACATAGATATTGCTTCATCTTGGTCTTAACCATCCAGCAGAATAGTATAAAAACTAAGTATAAGAAGTAAATCCATGTTGTTATGTTGAGCTGTAGGGGACTCAGTTCAACAATTTCTGACATTGGCAGTCATGCAGAAGACCCAATACTACTATGGGCTACTGGACTATTTTGGAATATTTTGCTGAGTGCATACACTTATAATATTTAAATGATGGACATAAACAAAAAATTGGATAGAGAGGAATGACCATTTTGTATCTCGGTGTTCAAAATGGCTAGGATAGATATACAGCTACATTCTCTTAATTCAGTGAATAGAAGGATTTGTTCTAATAGTGTTTGTAGATCAGATATCATGTCTTCATCTTGTACAACAAATGACCACTAGGAAGATAGTATGCAATGTGTTAATTATTGAAATTATCCTACTAATTTGATTTGGAAAAAAAAACATGTCTATATGCAAGATAGTTATGATAGTTATACAGCTAGTTTCTCTTAGTTCATTGAAAAGAAAGGCTTGTGCTAATATTATGTGGACAAGATATCATGCCTATATCTTGTTCTCTTACTACTAGGGACACAATATGTAAAGTATTATTGTAACTCTCCTACTAACCTGCTTTGAAACAGTTTTCTGTTATTTTTATTTATTTTTTATTCCCTTTAAAATAAAAAACAAGGTATGCTGTACATGTGGAACTGTTCCCCTAAGCAAGAATATTCAATAATGTATTGTAAACACACACAACAAAACACTGGTACTATTTTACACTACATCACTGCAGAATAACATACACTGATCTTTATTTGCAAGATGTTCAAGGAGATAGAAGAGCAATTGTTGACAAAAGTTAAAACAAAATTGAACATCTGTTTCTGGCATTCCTTGGGAATAATATTTCAAGACTTTGACATGAGGAAGGTTCATGCCAAAGTTAATCCCATTGGCATATTAGTACCTGGTAAGTAAATACTTAGTTTATCCGCAACTGCATAGCACTAAGGAAATTGAACTAAATGCAATCGGCACTGCAATGTTGAGTTTGAAAGTGTTCCAAGCTCTGGATTTGGTCCTGAATCTTCTCTTTGCTATCTATATAACCTTGGAAAAGCTACATTAGCTCTTTGTGCCTCAGCTTACTCATATTAAAATGTTTATTCCTTTAGAGCCTACCTAGAAGCCTGTGTCAACAAATGACAAAGGTCTGCTCGTAGATAACGTCACATGGTTTCATGGTTCCTAGTAAAAGGCAGAGACTCCTGGGTCAGGGACAAAGGATTTAATTATCCATGGAACAAGTACTTCCTTCTTTCTCTCACATGCTTTTCATTCTAGAGGAATACTGAATGGCCCAGTTAGTGGCTACACCTATGGAGGATTTGTGTAACAGGTAAAAATCCTTCAGGGTAGAAAGACCAAGACAATGTAATTGCTGCAGCAAGACATAGTTTTAAATTTTTCATGATGGGATAAATGATCATTATTTTACTGAACAAAATCTAGGTCAGGTTTTCCTTTAGAAAGACATGTCCTCTATCTTCCAAAACTAGTCCTCGTTTTGTCTCCTCAGTATGAGAACCTGAAAGAGAAAATAAAATTTGCACAGTACTGGAAAAAGGATACTGGAAAAAAAGAATGAACCTGTTTAAAAGGAAGAAATTACTGAGTTACAGAGAAGGACAGGAGAGGAAATGGCTGAAAGAGATTTGTCTTTATATGTAAGAAGCATGATTTGGACAACTGTACTGGGATTTCTGCTGATCTATGGAAAGGAGCAATTCCTGCTCAGTTTGTTTTATCTACTTTTCCCAATTGTTTGTCCTTTTCTCTTCTTAATTTCTTATGTATATGTTTCCTTTTTTTCTTCCTTCTTCCAATTTTTGTGCATATATCTGTTGATATGAACAATGAGTTGGAAGACAACACTACACAACAACACAACACACACTGTGAAATTCACATCATCTTGTTAAGTGACACTCTGCATCACTTGGAATTTTTGTTTCAATACTATTTTGCACATTTTAAAAAAAATAATAATTAAAATAAACAAAGGAAATAAAAACTAATCCTGATCCATTTTGCAAAAGATAATCTGGAAACAATAAGTGGTTACCTCTTCTTATAAAAAGAAATGAAATACAAGACATAGATAGCAGACTGTCATGTCTCTCAACAAATTAATGTGGATCAGTGAATTCACTAATTTAAATAAATTTTAACTATCCTTGTAGTTTCATATTTTAGTCTCTCACATGAGGTTTATTATCATTATATCTGATTAGCCCAACAGTCACAGATATAGAAATCGGTCCCCTAGCAAGTCTCTAATAATTAATCATTTTAATCATTTATTTGTCTTTTAATAGAGCTCAACATTGGTTTGGAAATTTCCTAATTTTTAAAATTTTCTTTCTTTCTTTTTTTTTTCTTTTGCAGAACCAAGGATTGAACTCAGGCCCTTGTGCTTGCCAGGGAAGCACTTACCCTACTGAGCCATCTCTCCAGCCCCAAAATTTTCTTAATGTTGACTTATTGAGTTTCTGTATAAGTTCTTATAATCAATAGGATAATTAGTCCTCTGAGTTATAAGCAATCACTGTTTTTATTATAAAATAATCATGATGAAAATGATAATAATCTAGGAAACAGTCATTCATAAAAGCTTATATTGCCTCAGCTTAATATTTTTCTGAAAATTTCATGAGGATTTGTTTTAGTGCTACATTAAAAATGTTGAAGAAATAATATAATTAACATGGAAATATTAAACAGTACATGAGAGAATATTACACAGTTATCCTTGAGTAAAGTTCAAGATTATGGAAGAATACTGGGGATATATCTCAGTGGCACAGTGCCTGCCTGGCAAGCTCAAGGTCCTGAGTTCAATTCCTAATACCAAAATAAATAAATAATAAAATAAAATTATGGAAGACACGCTAACATGACAAAATAGTCTGTGATTAAATTAAGGATTGCAGTCAATTGAAACACAACATTAACTAACCATAAAATATGACTCATTACTCCTTTTTCCGTTATAGAAACATTCTCAAAGCTCCAATATTTGTAGCCAATGTAGAAAATACATGCAACGAAGAAAATGCATCACAGAATGATAGTGTCTCAGTGTAAGGGAATCCAAACATCCATTACTAGGCTCATTCCAAGATAACTCTGCTGCTGCCAACAGAGTTGCTTAAATTTTCTGCCAGAAGACTAGATGCCTCTCTGCTTAAATTAAAATACAATAAAGGTTCCTGAACTAGCCAGTGGCCTCTGTCACCTATACTCATTCCTCTGTGTCCACAAAGACTTTGCCCCAGAATTTTGGTGGACTTCACCCTGCAGAGATCCTTTATATGAAATTCATAGTGGTTGCCTTAACTTACACGCAGGCTCCCATATGCTTTACTTCATAGATGTGTTACCTCCAAACCTTAAAACAGTGTAAGCACTATGCAGAAAGCTTTTACACTGCAGAGTTTAGTGAATAAGGAAGAGTCTGTATATGCTATGTACAGATGCAATTTTGTAAAAGTATTTTCTATTTGGGTTGATTGAATCAGCATTAGATCTTAGTAATAAGACCATTATGCTTTTACTGAAGCTATGCAAATTAAAATCACAAAAAGAAAATAGTTCATCACACTGTTTTGTAATTTTGGAATAGTTTATAATTTTCAGTTTAAAAAAATTCTGTGTAACTTAATTGATACATTTGGATCATACCTTTATGGGATGTGATGAAAGAAAAGTACAATTTATGTTGGAGAACATGTTAAGTATGATTTAAATTGTAGCCTCCCATGGAATACATTTGAAAACCTTTAGTAATTATGGTTGTGTAATCTCCCAAGACAATTTCTCTTTCCAAGAAGATAAGTTGGAAAAACAGAGCAATTGTAGCAGCTAGTTTCATGCCTGCTTGCAGAGTTTAAAATCACAAAACTTACTGATCCAAAGGAGATTTGGGGAATGGTTGTTGTCACAGGCATGAAACTAACTGCTAAGAAATTCAGCCGCTTTAGGAACACACCAAATTGTGCAGGCTCTGGTTCTGAATGAGAGGTCAAAAAGCTCCCGTTGGGTCACCCTTGTCAAATCAGATGTGAAGGCAGGTATCATGATACAACAGAATGGAAAACCCATATTTGGTTACGCTCACTGATAGCCAAGGCTGCTTTTTTTTCTTGACAATCACAGTTGGAAACATGATTACTAATCCTCCTTCTTGCTCTTTGTATTTCCTTCTTGGCCTACGTGCCTTATGTTCTAGAATTGTCCTTTATTTCTGGGTTAAATATCTGTGCTTACATGGCAATAGGTGATAATTGCTGGATATGTTAACTTACCCTGCAGATAATGCAATTGAATTTAAACTAGAACTTTCTGGAGATAATTATTTTAACCTATGATTAAAGACACAGTAGAGTCCTCATGCAAGGTGCTTAGGATTTGTCATAAATCATGGCTTTTATATGTTTATCTAACGTACTTGACTTTTTATAACTGTGGGGCTTAAATTTCATCCTTTCCATCTTCCAGTCTAGAATAATGGCTGGCAGTGCTCAGTGAAACAAACTAAACTGTAATGATATGCTGAAATACCCACTTATGGGTACTGCTGTGGCAAAACTATAAACCACTTCAAATATGTTAAGACTTCATTGTTTAGAATTTTGTTTGTGCTTTGAGGCTTTGGAGGCATTCCAGCCCAATCCTTCCTAATTTGTATATAAAATTTTTAAACAAAAACTTGCATTTATATATAGATAACAATAGGCTTTTTGGTTTCATTTCCTGAATTATTTTAAGTATTTCTAATGATAGATAATTCCATCTCCAGGATGTTAGACACTTTGCACAACATCATTTTCTCAGACAAAATGAATGAAAACAATAAAAATTGTAATTTTGGGAATTATTTGATTGCTATAAATTATGATTTTCTTTCATCTACAATTCTATGTCTACAATATGTGAATGGGTAAATATAGTCAAAATTATATTCATATTATAATTATCTAAATTGTCATGCTAGCTATTAGTATCCAAAAGCTGCTTGTATAAAAGGAAAAAAAGAATCTTTAAATACTTGTCTGAACACTGTAAATCTTCTATTATTCATTGCTTCTTTATTACTCTTTTTTCTATGTTATCTAAAATCTATGAGTAAAATGAAAGATTAAAACTAAAATTGTAAGAAACTAGGGAAGCTAGAATATCCAGGTAAAGAAATGATTCCACCAGGATAAAATAAAGAACTTCAAGTCAATTTCATCCTACAAGTAGTTGTTTTGAAAAATAGTTTTCATCACACACTGAAATATTTGTGGCAGAATTTAATAAGTGTGGATGACATAAAAGAAAGCCATGCACTTAATCATGTGTTACAAATTTAATACTTTATGTCAGAGGTCAAGGTGGATGAAATATAATCATCAGCAAAGGAAAGAACAATTACTGTTATAAAGACGCAGAGTTTTTGGTGCTGTGAAGACATACCCATAGCAGGGTGATTTAAGATGCTCATCCTAAAACACAAATGTTTAAAACAGTAGTGGACCTTCATTTTGTATTTTGAAATGTCCTTCCCACGGCATATTCACAAATGTCTCCACTAATGGAGACATTTTCTTGTCTTTCCACTAATGGAAACATTTCATGTTTCTTCATGCAAAGAAACACTAATTCATACACCAGTGACCACCAGAGACATCCAAAGTTTTTCTCCATAAGCAAGGTCTCACTGCCTTAGCCTAAGTTCATTCTAAGTAATCTCACATTTCAGTATGCCTAGGGTCGTCCCAGCACATGCCCGTTGCCATGACTTAATTTTCAGTAGCTCACCGGTCTACTGTCATAGGTGTGTGCATGATACCATGTGCTTTCGTTGCTTTTTTAAACTCATGTTTTATCTTAAATGTTCATAGAAATATTTCATTGTTTACCAAAATAAGTCTGTTCATTTATATAATGATAGCAATGAGGCAGATACTGTGCAGTGGAAGTTTAGCATCTCAGAGCAGCTACAGTAGAGAAAAAACAATTTTAATAGATTGCTGAGGAAAATAATTTAAAACTGATCTGGTATAAATATTTACAAATGGTCAATCTTCATCTTTCATGGCTGTAAGATCTGGAGAATGTAAACAAAGAATTGGCCACAAGTACAAGAAACCCAGAAGTAGAAACAGGTAAGACAAGGACAGTAGTCATCAAAGGCAGGGCAATGTATTATTCTTACCGCTTTTTAAGGGTACCCCTGCTGTGCATTTTGAACTTTCCCCTTGACAAAGGTTGATTTACTCTCTTGTCTGAGAAGCCTATCCATTGTGAGCTCCTACTACATACTTGAGGTGTGTTTGTTCAATGTGCTACAGACATGGTAAGAAGCAACTGTAAAAACAGAAATGAAAACCAAGTTATTATCTCCATTAGTTATTATTGATGAATAAGGGAGAAAAGAGACAAATCTTGGTTTCCAAACATCAGTTTGCTATGAAGATCATCCTTGTAGGAGAGTTTTGGTCAAAATAGTTGTCCAAGGTGACCACAGGACATCTAGTCTTCCAGCCCACCAAACTTCATTGCTCAACACAGCTTCCATCCTATGTATAAACAGGCTGTACTCTGCATCTGTCACAGGGTCCACTTTTTGGAATAGTTCTTCCCAGGACAGTATGTGGCCATGGGACAGGTAGGTCTTGGGCTAAAGTGAGCTTGTCAGCTTTCTTGGTCAGAAGGACAGTAGCTGTTACAGCATAGAGCTGGGAGGAAGGGGCAGCTCTTAGCTGCTGGATCCAAGCATTTTCACCGCTAGGACACTGGGAGAAAGCAGTGTCCTAGTTTAAGTAAGCAGACAGAGAGCCATCACAGAGCCATTGCAACTTGGAGACTTGAACTGGCTTTGTGGGCAGGAGAGGTGCATTGTTTGATGCAAGTAGGATTTGCCTTGGGACAGAGCTCAATCACCAAGGAGCATGATTGATAGCAAGCCCTGGGGGTGACTCCTGTGTCCATATTTCTGAAAATGAGTCACTCAAACATTTAAGGTTATAAATATCAGGCATGTCAGGCTGATGTAGGTGTTATTCTTTCTCCCAGGCTACTGTCAGAGCCAATATCAAGTCCAGGACAATTGACCCAAGAGTGAGGAAGGTACCATGTCCCAGGGGAGATATGAGCACTCAAGCATATACAGGAGTTGATGCTTGATAAAATGCCCACCAATCTCACAGGAATTTCCTTTTCACAGAATTTCTTTTCAACAGGGACTCCAGTGAGTAACTTTAGGAGCTTTAGACATGTTCATTGGCTTCTGGCCTCCCTGTTTGAGGTCTTCCAGGAGAGCATTGAGATACTGATCTAGGGTTTCATGACCCTCTGTCTCATTCCATTTCCATTTTGGAAATGGAATCATTTCCAGATCAGGAGGCTGTGGTACAGGAGACACCAATGGTGGTGCTATGACTGGTTGAGTGGCTTGGGGCTGAAGAATGTAAGGAAGAGGCAGATCAGACTCAGGGTCCTTGGGCAGAACAGCATAAAGATTTGCTGGCTTGCACTGCTGTGAGAGCCTCTCAGATGGTCTTGTGGGTTTGTTTTGATAACAAGGATGGCTTTCTTGTCTTCTGGGACACAAGTGTAGAGCCAAGGCAGGACAGTTTTTAGCTCCTTATGGACACTGAGACCAAGTGATCTGCCTTTTTTAGCTTAGAAGTTTTGTAGTTAGGGGAACTTTTGTGAGCGACTCACAAGGAGAGGAGGTATCTTTTAAATCTAGAGTAGTCCATAAATGGTGTCCGTGTTGGGACACAGAGATCTTGTCCAAGGTGGTCAACAGACTAGTAGGCTGATGTGTGGCTGGATCACTCTTTATGCTTTCTATGACATCTGACAGTAACAGGGGTTATAGCAAGTATGAACAGTTTATAGCCAGGCCCTGAGGTACATCTTTAGCTTATACCTCATGGAGGAGAAATTTTAGAGCTTCAGAATTGTAGCCATCAATCTCAGGTTGATGCAGGCATTGTCTTTCTCTAGGGAAACAGCCAAATTTGAAAGTTTAGAGTTAAACAAGAGGGAAGTTAATTGTCTTGGTGTGAGAATGTCCTCCAAGGCTGTAAGTGTTTGCTGAAGAAGAGGCAAGAGCTAAGTATCCCAGTTGATCTGCGGATGTTGTGACAAAGGGAACTTCTGGAGGGAGAGAGTTCTGTTCCATTGTCTACCAAGAAAGTCACAGGTTCCCTCCCATCCCCCCTCATCTACTTTTGAAATAACCATGGGCTTTCAGGGACCCAGTTTGATAAAAACTGGTCTGCTCTTGTCATTCAGGGCTATCTCTTCAGCACACAACTTATATGTCCAGGTTGTCAGTCCAATTATTCTTAGTTAAAGTATAGAACTCAGAAGGAATTGCTGATGGTCATCCCAGGTGTGCGTTAGATCACATCATGTAACCCGGATGTGTGTGTCTCCAGGGAGCCTCTGTGGCCAAGAGCAGGCAATGACTGGGAGCTGGTTCACTTGGCATCAGGTGGTCAGGAGAGGGGTCACAACTGTGGCAGCTGACAAGGGAGGCCACATAGAATTCTAAAGAAGAATGGGCCTGTATTTTTTTCTTTTTCCTTGAGATATACAGAATAGTTTGATTTTGTTTTTAACTCCATGAAAGCCCCTCTTCCTGCAGTTAGTTAAAACTATGGGTTTTAACTAATTAATTCCCATTCTGTCTCCTGGTGGTGTATGTTCTATACTCTTGAACAATGGTGCAATAGACAAAAGGTGAGTGCCCCTCCGGAAGAGGCCATTCAGATGTCCACCTGGCTGCACTGCTCTCAGAGACTTAGGTGCGACTTAGGTACAACTTAGTTGGGATGGTATGAGACCTCCTTATGCCCTATTTCAGTTGCCATGGAATCCCAAGTCAGAGCCTAAGCAGCCACTGTGACCGGAGTTTCCCAGTCTTGGTGTGCAGATAGAGCAGCCTATTGCAAATCCTATGTGTACCACTCACACATCTATTTGGCAGGGACTCAGAGGCTACACATGCCATCCTCACTTTCCTTGAGGGTAGCTTCAACTAACAAGAGTTGATCAAGACTGTCTTCAAACTGAGCAGGACTGACAGATGGACCAAGTGGGGTGCCCCCACAACATCTCACCAGAATCAGGTGGGCAGGAAGACACACAAACATTGTGTTCTCCTCCTTTTGGGATCTGATGTGGCCTGCTCCAGCAGGGAGCCCAGAATCCTTCTCCAGACCTTCCAGGGGACTTCAAAAGTCACCACAGCATGCCTTCCCATCAGGACCTGGAGAGGTTCCTTTGCCATCTGTGAAGGCCATGATCAGGGACCAGAGAAGTCAGCATGGTGGGTCTTCTGGGCCAGTAAACCAGGTAAAATGGCAAGCAGAAACACTACAAGGACACCCAGGAGTTTGAGACAGATTTATTTCTATCCACAGGCATTTATTGGGATCATTCCCAGAATATCAGGCCCTGATCTCTATGGAGTAGGGCTTATACTGGATAACCAAGCAGAAAAATATAGGATCAGAATGGTTTGTCAACTTGGGATTAGCTTATATAATATGCATTTAGTACAGGATCTATAGGGTCTCACTACACAGATCAGACTTGTAGTGAAGCTCCTGTTTTCATCCTCAGAAGCACTAGAATTACAGGTGCATACCACCATGCCCAGTCTCAATAGCTGTCTCAGTGCACTCTGGGGACAGGGCCAGCACAGCGCACCAGGGATCAAACCCCAACCACTGAGTCTGCCTAAGGAGATGCTTTAATCTGTTGAATTATCTGGCTAGTTCTGGATTACACAATGTGAATCACAGTTACTATCCATGCATCACGGCGACCAGTCATTTCTAAGAGACCAAATAACAGCAGAACTGGAACAGAAAGCACTACCCGGGCAAGTAAGAAATGAAATACACTGCCTGAGGGGGCCATTTTCTGCTACAATACATCTTCCTCCTGTTTTCTGGAGAAAACTCCAGAAAAAGCATTAGCAGCTAGGATTAGAAATTCATTATTAAATTCACAACTTCTTACCAATAAAACATGCTGTGTCAAAAAAGTATCTTCTTCCTTCTCTATGGCTTGGTTTATTCAGAAGAAACAAGAAAAGCCACCATGAACACAGGGAGAAAGATTGTGTACAAACACTTTCAGAAATATGCATTCTTAGTTCAGCTTGCAGTAAAGCTCTCGTGTTGCTTTCTCAATTGTGGGCAGGATGTGTTTTATTAAATGGCCACATGAAGCGCAAGACCACTTGCGAGCACGTCTTCACAATGCTTCCCACAGCTAACCATTTAAAATCCTGCTGAAGGAGGAAGGAAATTGGGTAACAGTTTGCGTTCTTAAAAGCCATCAGCTCTGAATAGATATTATCTTCAAGAAGAGGAAATCGCATCTGTGCAGCTCAAACCAAGATATTCTGTCTGCACTCTGTTCTTCGCCTTCTGTAAGAGGAAAGCAGAGAAATCTCACAGTGTTTCCTGGGTTGTTCGTGAGCCAGGCTTATATTTAATTTATAAATGAAAATGTAGCACAAAACTTTCTAGATGAAAAATTTGCATTTTCTCTGTATGGCAGGGAGATGACAGTTGGTGTGAAAATCTACCCCAACAGCATATTAGGAAATCATCAATGCATCCCAAACGATATTTGTGTGCAAAGAAAGACCTTCATTTTGCCGAACTGTCTGATAAATCCTGAAGAAGACAGAGAATGAAAAGATGCCTGATGTTTGTTTGCCCAAAATAATTCTGTAATCTTGGCAATTAAGGTAGCTGAGGCAGGAGGATTGTAAATTGGAGTCTTGCCCTGGAACTTAGAGAGAACTTGTAAAGTTAGAAAAAAGTAAAAAACGAAAACAAAACAAACCAACAACAACAACAACAACAACAAAAACTGGAGAATATAACTCAGTGGTAGAGGACTCATGGAAAGAATAATCCCCAAAAATAAAAAATAAAAATTTAACATTATATATGTATTTTAAGTGCCTTTTTTCCTCTGGCACAGAAATTGGACTCCACAGTGCTTATACAGAGTTATTTGTTTGTTTTTTATATTTAGAGATGGGGTCTCATTAGGTTGTCCAAGCAACATTGTCCCACCACCACCCAGTTTTGGCATTATAGTCACACCTGGTTGAAATTTCATGTGAAATTTCATGCCTTTCCACGGAGTTAGAAATATGTACTTACTGACTCTGAAAAACAAAATATTTTTAAATATAATTTTCATCAAATTAACACACTCTGCCTATTTGTACCCTGAAATTTTATTACTTTCTCTGCCTTCCAGCTACTTTTTACACTCTAAAGCAATTGTTTACTAAAATAAGAGCTTCACCTGAAATTGTTTCAACATCCATCTTCCCCTCAAGCATCTTTGCCACCACCTAAGGTCGCTCTGTGTGCTGTTACTAAGTAGGCCTCCACTTCCCACCATACGAAGCATGACCACTATGTTTTCAATGAGTTATCACTTCGAGAATTACTGACACAACCAAGAAGACAAATGCCACATTCTAAGACTTGTATTACTGATATTCTTTTTATGATGTCTTAAAATTGGTGAAATTTCACTATTACTTAAAGTTGTTTTCGAGGCCAGCCAAATAGCTCAGTGGATTAAAATGCCTGCAAGCAGGCGCAGGGGCTGGAGGTTCGATCCCAGGGCCTGCCATGCCAGCCCCGCCCCCGGGGCACACTGAGATGGCAACTGAGACTGGGCATAGTGGCACACACCTGTAATCCCAGCTCTTGGGAGGCTGTAGACAGGCAGATCACTACTTGTCTGATCTAGTAATGAGACCCTGAACATCCTGTAGACCCTTCCCTAAAATTCAAAATAAATAAATAAAGTTGTTCGCAACTATTTAAAAACAATTTTAATTGCTTAAAAAATACAATGTACAAAAATGTAAGTAAATTACAGTTGAAAATTTCCTTGCAACTCAATTTTCCCTGTAGCCTAGCAGTACTAATACGTACCTTGGCAATGATTAGCATATAGCTGCTAAGGGTAGCACTTGAAATTTGTAGTCTATTATTTGTATTTTGGGTTGGAAGTAAAGAAATAGATCCTTTACACACAGGAAGAGTTCAAGAGGAAAAATGCATTGTTACTCTTCTATCATCTTGTTTTCTGGTTTTTTTTTTGTCTTTAAAATAAAATCTAAGAAAAATAGATGGAAGAATGGGGGAGGAAAGGGTGCAAGTCAGGGTAAAAGAAGAATTTATGTGTTATATTCATGTACCATACGATGCATGTGAGCATTATGTACTACAAACATGCAATAATAAAAGAAATTGACTTTATGGTCCATTGAGCAAACCTGTTGCTTTATGATCAAATAGTAGACTTTTGCTAAATCTTTTCAGTTCAGGGTGCTAAATCCAAATAAAAGAGAAATATGCTTATTTCAGATCATTGGAGCTCATATTACCAATTTTTCCAAGACAAAAACTTTCAATTTTTTTTTCTTACAATGTCCTTATTTGTATTCTCATCTACTCCTGCCCAGGCGTGCTCACCAGGAGGGAGACAAATACTTACGATGCCGCAGAACTAAGGACCAAGTGGATTAACTAAGAAAGAAGAGGAATTTCTATCAAAAACAATTAATTTGCTTGAGTGAAATGATTGCGAACTTCAGAGTAGCCCGAGAATTTAAAAGCTTTTCAATATGGTTCTTTGGAAACCATCAGTGTATTCATTTTTATTAATGTTAATTCATTATTATTATCATCTTACACTAGTTGCCCAATAAATCCAAATGAATTTCATGCATTTGACAATGAAGTGCCATGAAGATATTACTAGAATCTTATCTTTTTTCTTTTTTCTTTTTTTAAGAATCTTTTCGGGCCAGGGAGATGGTTCAGTAGAATAAGTGCTTGCCTGCCAAGCGCAAGGGTGTGAGTTCAATCCCCGGTTCTGAAAAAAAAAAAGAATCATTTCTAAGAAAAAAAAATATAAAACTGTAACGCAAGCTAGCATTCACTTTTTAAATGGAAAGGCCTCTTTACTTAAACAGGTTTTGGAAATTTGTATTTAAAATTTCTATATGTGAAAACACAGTGATTTCTAGTCATCCCACACGGTTGTTCAATACAGGCGCTACATAAATCTGCTCAACAACATAAACACTGCCTGAGAGCGATCTTGCAAATTAAATAGCCTGTTTCCCAGAGAGAGAAAAAGTAGAGAGCAAAATTAATTGTACAGCTACAGTATCTCAATGGGGAACTACCCTCCAGCCTGAGTCACTGCAGAAGTGAAGTGAATAGAGCTGATTTTTGTGAGGATGAAAAAGAAAATGCCTGAAATCTCCAGAGAGAGAAAGAGAGGAGTAGGAAAGTTGATTTGGTACCATGTTGCTAATTAGCTAACTTACCAGAAATGAAAGTCATGTAAAAAGCTAATGAAGTGAAATTGATGTGCACGCTCTCTGTCTTCATCCGCACACAGCCAGAGCTGTCTCGGAGTCAGGGCTCGCAGCTCCGGAGAGCACGCTGCCACGGGCTGGATGCTGAGAGGAGGGGCTGATTTCAGCTGCTCCTACAGGTAGACTTCTCATGCTCTGGCACTTTGCTGAGCCCCGCCAGCCGTGTAAATTCTGTCTTGAGAGACACCTGCTCTTTGTAAGCCTGTCAGGTACATTACATGTGGGAAAAATTTGATAACAGCCTCATTTCATGATCTGTCTAATGATAATTCCGTATGACCTTTACTCAGCTTTACTGCTGACTTAGAGAGTGCTAGGAGTTACCATTTTACCCAGACAGAAAAAGTTCAGAATAAGGTATGAGACTACTATGCTACATTTGAAGAACCTGTAAGTTCTCTGTATCTCTCCTTGCCAAATTAAGGCTGCATTTTATCCAACTAATTATACACACATAAAATGCGTGGAGTGCCTATAATCCACAGAATCCACCTACAAAATATTCAAAATTGTATAGTATTAACATTAAGGGGTGGAGAAATGGCTCAGTAGAATAAGCGCTTGCCTGGCAAGCACAAGGGCCTGAGTTCAATCCCCGGTTCTGGAAAAAAAAAACACACACACAAAAAACCATTAAATCTCAATAAATTTAACAGGTATTAAAGCAGAGGAATAGATAGAAGAATAGGAAAAGTTAGCCCAGCTTCTGGAGGGCCTTGCCTATCTCGTCCTGTGCAGATAATAGAGTAAACGCAATTTCAGAAGCTTGACAATACTCTTTGAATACATTTTAAAATTAATAGTGATCACTAAGTGCTTTCTATAGTGATATCTACACTAAGCACATAAATTTATTCTTAAACCTTGATTAGAGCTGGCCAAATAGCTCAGCAGATTAAAGTGCCTACAAGTAGACACAGGGTTCAGGGATTCGATCCCCAGGCCTGCCATGCTGCACACCCAACCGGGCTGTGCTGAGAAGGTAATTGAACCTGAGCATGGTGGTTTGCACCTGTAATCCCAGCCCTTGGGAGGCTGTAAACAGGAGAATCACTATGAGTCCAATCTAGTAGTGAGACCCAGAACATCCTGTAGACCCTTCCTTAAAATACAGAAAAAAAAATCCCTTGATTAAAATCCTATATAAAATTTTAATTTCCAGTTAGAGAAAGTTAACCTAAAAGTCAGATGATTTAATTAATTGTGTATGATCGCAGTCAGTAAAAAGTAAGTCTTCAAACTCAATTTTATTTCCAAAGTTCATCTTTTATACCCCAAAACATAGAAGCATGTACTGCAAAATGTTAAGGAATTTCCAAGGAGCTTTAAAAAATATAAAAAACAAAACTCTCGTTTGAGTGTCCATGTCTTCATTGAAATCTGGACTAGCCACACTGAACTCTATTGCAAAGTATTTGAATTTCCAGATGTTGGCTCCGTCCTATCAGCAATTTTATAATATCACTTATTAATATCTGATGTTTTATCCTAAAATAAGTCAGTAAATGAAGTACTTATTTTTTTTTATTTTTCAGAGTCTGAAATTTTATTTCTCATTTCATCAGTTGTAAATAATTACATATAATTACTATCAAGCTGAGTAAATGACAAGAGGACTTTCTGTGGGATCAGAATTTAAACAATGTGCCTAATCAATACTTAACCATGGACTAGCTGAACTCTCTGGAAGATTTGGTTGGTAGGGCAGGTCAGATTTTTTTTTTAAGAAGTGCAAAGAACAGTTTGGGGAAATAATTTACCCTGAAGGGATACACCAAAATTCTGTACAATGAGAAAAGCTTCCTCAGGGCCATGAGAACGATGGGTAATTTCAAGTACATTGTGATATCAGTGACTCAAAAAATTGTCATCATAACCATCTCTTGTGTGGCTAAGATTGAGTCCCAGAAACTAGTGGCTAAAATAGAAAATGTGAAAAGCATTATCCTCTAAGTAATAATGAATAGAAGATACTGGATGTCACACACAAAGAAGGGCATATAGCACGCTCACAAACATAGCTACAATGCACTGGTTGTTCCAAATTATCTCCAGGTATTATCTCCGGGTAAAGAATAGTATTTGAATACTGAAGAGGAATACCTAGCGGGGGCAATAACAGGTTCCAACCTCAGATGGAAGAACAGGTTCTTGGGCCAGGGAGATAGCTCAGTGGCATAAGTGCCTGTCTGGGAACTCATAAGGTGCTGAGTTCTATCCCCGTACTGTGGGGTTGGCAGGGGGAGAGGAAGGACAGGTTCTTTACTCGGCCAATCTCAAGAGCACCAGAGTCTGCGTTTGTCATTTGATAGCAGCATGAAATCATGTCAGCGAGAGAAATACAAGCTATTCTGAAATTTCCGAAGGCTGTTTTATATAGCAAGCAGAGCTCTCACAAAGTCCCTCTCTTGGCTGTGGCCCTGATAATGACACTTCTGGAATATATGAACTGGGTTTTATTGAACAAAGTAGATGAGTGGAGAGGAGAGAAGAGTGAACACAACACGTGTGATTAAAAGTTCAAGAGGGAACAGATGGCCAAAGAAAGGCCTCTTCTAAGCTAGGAACTGTCTTAAAAAGGAAAAATAAAAATAACTAGTTTTAAAAGAAAGTGGTACTATTTCAAACAATTGAAATCAATAAAACTATAAAAGATTTTCAAGACAAAAATCCCAAAGGTGAGTATTTCCTTTTTTGAGAGTGAACAATGATTTGTGTGTGGTTCATAATAGTGGATATAAAAACCATAGCTGAAGTACATTTATTATTTATGAAATAAACATTGCATGGTTTGTATACAAAATTTTGGCCTCTTTTTCCATTCACATGCTTTATTAATAATCATCTGATTAATCCTGTCATTAATTTTGTTGTCTAAGGCATCTTGTATCAGTTCAATGAGGCCTATGGAACAAAATTTAAAGCTTGCTTTTAATCCAGAATTATGCAGATATTGACCTGTTTTTTTTGTTTTTGTTTTTGTTTTTTGGGTTTTGTTTCTTTGTTTGTTTGTTTGTTTTTGATGTACTGAGGATTGAACTCAGGACCTTGCACTTGTCAGGCAGGTGCTTATTGTATTGAGCTCTCTCCTCAGCCCCCATTGAGAAGGATTTTTTGTTTTTTGTTTTTCTGGTTTTTTTGGTCTGGCTCAGGCTGCCTTAAGTGAGGGTCTGGTAGGCTTGTGGAGCTGGGGTTCAAACAGTGGTATCCTGCGCCTGACTGTGTTTGCATAAGCAGGCGCTTAAACAACTGAGCTAACCAGCCCCCCCCCCCCTTGTTATGTTCCTGATTTAACTGGAATATGTTTGAAATTTTATCATTCAATATGTTGTTCTGGAGATCAGAGAGAGCAATGGGGCAAAAGGAGGATTTCTCTCCAGGACCTTAGATGCACATCAGCCCAACTGAACTCATACACAAAATGTTGAGTGTTAGAGCAAAGGTTCTAGTTTTTACAGTTAGCTGAGGGGACTGGTTTTTAGAAGTTAGAGGACAGGACAAGCAAGGTACAGAAGCAAGACAAAGTAGTTAATAATGTAGCCTTGAATGAAGACAGCCTTGGGCTGGCCAGATAGCTCAGCGGACTAAAGCCCCTGTTTAGGCAGAGTGCAGGGACTGGGGTTAGATCCGCAGTGTGCCGTGCCGGCCCTGCCCCTGGGGTTTACTGAGACTGCAACTGAGACTGGGCATGGTGACATGTGCCTATAATCCCAGTACTTGGGAGGATTAAAATAGGAGGATCATTACAAATCCAATCTGCATATTGAGGCCCTGTAGACCCTGTACTGAATACATTTTAAAAAAGAAGACAGAGCCTTACAAATTCTGTGAGAACAGGATGACATAAATTCTGTCTTCAGGACACAGTTGCCAGTCACATCTAGGTCAAAATAAGAAGCTACAGCTACAGAGAGAAGCAGGGAGTTCAAGGGAAATTATTCTCTAAATTTCACTTCAGTTCAGTATTTTTGAAAGATTATTATTATGTGATTCAGAAAAATCTTTTGTATTTTGTTTGCTATTTTTAAAAAATTGTCACTAAATTTAAGCAATTGTTTTTTTCTGCATTTATTAAATGCCCAAGTTTTTCTAATCCAAACTTCACTCTGTCCAGATATTTTTTTTGATATATTATCTATTTTTATTGTCAAACCTGTTGCTCAGATTATTTTTTATTCATTTTATTTTATTATTTATTTATTTATTTTAATTTTGACATCAGTTATTTTAAAGAAAAAATATAAAAACAATGGCACAAAAT
>NDGN011545727.1:10746-22872 GCA_002564285.1 Tympanoctomys barrerae | reverse complement strand
CATGTGTTGTTCAGGAGGGAGTAGCTTGACTGAAAGCCTGGGATAGGGGTACGTTAGACTGGAACCCTTTTTACTCTTACACTATGGGAATGAGTATTCTAATCTCAATTTTCCCATTTATGCAATGCTATCATTCCTATTAGTATAATCTGAATCTATGAAATGAACTAAAACAAAGCATTAAAATATAACATGGTTTTCTTATTTAGGCCTATCAAAATCATTCAATAAAAATTGTATTCAACATTCTATTCAAGACAAGGAAGTCATTTGAGAAATTTGAAAGCAGCATCTTTAGTTTTGTTCTTTTAACAGAATGAACATGGTTATAGATATCAAAGTAGAAGGATTGGCACCCACAAAATCTTTAAACTCATCAGAAAGACTAAAATCTGTTCCACCTGACCTATAGATTTAACTTGAGAAAACTGAACGGGAATTTTGCCAGGCTCTGAACTCACAACAGGCTGATGTTTCAGGTTGGAGTTGTGCAGTACGGAGAAGAAGTAACTCACGAGTTCAACCTTAACAAGTATGCGTCTACAGAGGAGATACTCGTTGCAGCGAAAAAGATACGCCAGCGAGGTGGCCGCCAGACAATGACAGCCCTCGGCATCGACACGGCAAGGTGCGTGCATAAGAGCAGACCAAAGTGAGAGACGGTGCAGAACGGGGCCCAGCTCTGCCCTTGGAGGCCGAGTGAGCGGTTATGTCAGGAACATTTGGGTCACCTTGTTTAGAATCAAATTCAAAGTAGTTCTTGAGAATTAAGTTTTTCTACAATACAGTCTCATCACCCTTCACCTTTCCATGTTACTGCAAGGATTTCAGTACTGGGGAGTCAATATTTAAAGTCACTGTACTCTATTGCATCATGTACTTTGTACTAAGACTGTGTGTTCCATTTACTCTGTTTTCAGCTGAAAAGGATGAATCATAATATAATTCATTGCTATTCAGTATAATATTCTAGTATGTCTACATGGTTGTTTTTAGTATTTGACAGTATTATTAAAGTTCTGACAGGAATTTCCAAAATGTCACATTAAATATTGTCTCACTTCAATCATTTTCAGTACCAAGTTGGGGAAAAATGGTTTAATTATTTGTAATGCTTTGTTTCCTTCCATACTTTTCTTAAATTCTTTCTGGTTTACATCCTTTTCTTCTTCCTTTCTACAGATTTCTTCCAGGGGAAAAATAACCCGCTGTGCAGTACAATTTTGTTTTATAAAGACCTAAACATTGGCCTGTCTTAAAATGTAGAACAGGTCTCATATTTCTTCCAGTCTTATTCAACTCTTATCTCTTGATATTTCTCCTTTTGTTGCCAGTAAGCTTAGCAAACTTCTAAACAAAAACTAAGAAATATCCAATTTTATAAGAAATCCAGGGGCTGGAGAGATACCTTGGCAGTCTAAGCGCCTGCCTGCCAAGTGCAAGAACCCAGGTCTGACCCCTGGTACCACATGCTATGCAGGGGGTTATTATGATTTTAAAAACCAGAGCTTATAAATTTAATGTTGACATCAATTGCTTGACTTAAGGGTACATGATTACTATACTATTAAGAGATAGCTTCTAAATATTTCTAAATGATTGGTCATTCTTTGAAAGTTAACAACCACATATATATAAGCAATGGGATATAATGATCCTTTTTCAAACACAAATATGTTCAGTAGGGGCTGAAGAGATAGCTCGGTGACCCAAGTGCCTGCCTGGCACGAGCAAGGACCCAGGTTCAATCCCCGGTACTGTGTGCTTTGCCGGCCCCAAAACTATACTGAGCTCATCCACAACTGGGTATGGTGGCAAACTGCTGTTATCCCAGTGCTGGGGAGGCTGACAGGAGGCTCACTGTGCGTCTGAGCTGCTTGGCAAGCCCCTGTACCAAATAAATAAATAAAAGATTAAGAAATCCAGTGATAGTTTCACTCACATTAAGAATTCTTCTGTGACATGTTTTCAACTTGTGGAGGCAGAAAAGCTAGTTACTAATGGTCAGGCTTCCTTAAAATCATTACAATGGCACTACAAAGAATTGGTTGGATATGCAATTATTTAAAATTTCATGTACAACTTTAGATTCATTCATGTTAGAAAAACATGTGGCTCTAGTTATGTGGAACCCAAGAGGAAGTGACTGCAAACACAAGGGGTAACTTTGCATCACCTGCCTCTAGGGCCTGTGCTCCCATGTGCGGCCCACACGACCTCGGGCACCTGAATGTGCCCTCCGCAGTCCTTGGCGGTGGCCATACATTGAAAGTGAATCAAAATGTTCTTTGATAGCTCTGAGACTGTGAAGAGTCGTGTATTTTCCCAAAGCAAGAATGAATATTCATCATGGCAAACTAACTGAGGAAATAACTGGGCAGCTCCTGCTCCTGCGTAAGCGGCCCTCCAAGTGCCCACCCCCGTACGGCGCCGTTCCACACAGCTGACCAGGCACGGGATGCGCGCGCAGATCTGTAGCGATACTGCAGCGCCGATTGTCTTTCGCATACTCACATTTCATATTTCAGCACTTTTTCAGATTGGTTTTCATTCCTTTCAGTCAGGCACACTTGCAAACAACAGCTTTCACTTTAGGGCCCAGTACCTGCTCTGTGTGCCTCCCAGTTCAGTATAGATTTTGTGTTTTCTTCCCCCAACCCAAGCCCCAAGTTTTCCCTCCTGCTAGTAGACTTGCAGAATTTCATCACATGCCTGGATCCTGCTGCACTAAGGGCGGGGACCCTCCTGGGAATTTTAACTTGTAAAGCCACATAAGGAGGAAAATGCTGGATTCCAAGAAAGGGGGCTGTACCCTGCTGTGTTGATGACAAGGACGTTTCGCTTAGGACAGTGCTTTGAAGCAGAATGGCTGTGTTCAGGAGAGCTGCCCGTGGTTATGCTTCCATTACTCAAAGCCAGCCCTGATCTTGGAGAAACCAGTTTTCTTTAAGGAAGGTCTTTAGTAACCTTCAGCTGATGTTCATTTGGTGCACTTATGACCTTGATCGTTAAGGACATTAGGTTTGGCAATCCTCTGAGGACTTAGAATTGCAAAAGGCGTTGAGCCTCAGAGGCTACTTATATCAAGACTTCCTGCAAGCCTGGCCTTTAGCGTGTGTGTTCACCTTTGTCTGTACATGTACACAAGGAGCAAATCTGATACAATGTGTTAATTAAAAACCCACTCTCATGCTTATTAAAGCTGACACAGGCAGACCTCCCTGGAGAGAAGGCTGCTGCAATAAAGGAGAGAGATTGGGCTGACTTTGAACACAGCAAGGACAAGTGGAGGCTTACAGCTCTGGGTCAGATCAGAGAGTGTGCGGGTGAAAGCTCACTAAGAGCGAAGTGCAAGCCAGGGAGACCCACGCTAGACTGACCCACCGGGAGCTGCGGGGGGATAGGAGGAAGGCCTCTCCTTCCCTCCGTGCTCTCAGTGCTTCTCTCCTGCCTCCAGATGCAGGGGCTCTTCTGCATAACTAATCTGTGGACACAAGTCGGGTGTCCTAAAATTCTGTTTATTTCTGACTCTAACCGGAGTTAATGCAGACATCCAAAGTTAGAGGCTCCACCCCATAAGACCGCTCCCCACTTCGGAAGAACCCACTTCAGGCTTCCACCCAGGTTCTGTGAAGCTTTTGCCCAACTTGGCTACAAATCTGAGTTTGCTGTGACCCGCGTCTTGGGTTGGGTTATTTGCTAGCATGGCTCGGAGAACTCAGGAATACATTTTGATTACTATTATTCATTTATTTGCAAATACCACAGCTCAGGAGCCCCGAGGCCCTGGAGACGCATAGGGCAGTGTCTGGGGAAGGGGCGCCGAGCTTCCACATCCTTGTTGGCACGCCACCCTCATGTGTACCGCAGCCTGGAACCTCTCCAGACACCGTAGCTCAGGACTGTCTATGGCACTTCATTAGACAAGCATGTCTGGCTGCTAATTCAGACTCCGGCCTCTGTCCAGTACCTGGAGGATTAATTAGGGCTGTGAGTTCCAAGCTTCTAATCATGCTTGGCCCTTCTGGTGACCAGCCCCACCTAGAAACTCACCAAGAGTTACCATGGAATAACAGACACTCCATCACCCAGGGAACTCCAAGAGATTTGGGGGTGTAGCAGGAAGGAGGGGTACAGATCAAATCTATGTTTCTTTTTTTTCAAAGAAAACTTTATACAAAGAACATTTCACGGGTGTTATTTGGGTAAAGAATGGCTCACGAGTCAGCCAGCACTCAGAGCCAGAGATCAACCCATCTGCTGACAAAACCTGAGTGAAAGCTGCACTGAGCAGGCCGAGGCCCGAGTCCAGGGCCAGACCCGAGTCTAGAGAGCCTGGCTCAGCTTTGGTCAAGGACAGCCCGATAAGGATGAAGCACAGAGATACAGAGTTTATTCTCTTGCTTTCTTTGAAAAATTCTACAAAAAATTTAAGTTTTAGAAGCTGGTACAGAGCGGGGAAAATAGCTCAGTGATCTAAGTGCCTGCCTGGCAAGGGAAAGGACCAGGTTCAATGCCCAGCACCACGTGCCAGCCCCGGAACCCGCAGCACACTGTGCCAGCCACTGACACTGGGTGTGGGGCAGCACACCTCTAATCCCAGTGCTGGGGAGGCTGAAACAGGAGGATCACTACGGGTCTGAGCTGTAGAGTGAGACCCAGTACCAAATGTATAAAATTTTTAAAAATTAAAAAAAAACAAAACTGGTACCAGACCCTTTGTGTCCATTCCACAGCATTAGCAGGCACCAACATTCTTTCACATCTGCTTTAGGTCCCTTTAAGGAAAAGACAATCCCAGGTGAATCCCTCTGCTTGCGCCACCGAGGCCTCGCCTGCCACTCCGGGACATTGCTGTGCCTTTGCTGGGCATCTGTGACACAGGTCGAAGGAACAGTGACAACCGCTTGGCATATCCATGCAGGAGAGCTGCTTCTTTGGCCTCTCCTTAGCTCTAGCTCTTCAACTGAAGTAAAATACTGAAGGGACTTCCACTGCAGTGATTGCTGTCTGCTATACCAAATTCTAGAAATCTTCATTGTCTTAGATCGAGTTAACATATAATTTTTAATTTTAAGACTCCAGAGAGGAAAGTGTGTTGCATAAAGGAAGTAATGGGTGTGTGTGTGTGTGTGTGTGTGTGTGTGTGTGTAAGATACATAAAATAAAATATTACCCACATCCCTGTCATCCCTCTTCTTCCATAAACTATATTAAGTTAAAGTCAAATTTCTTTCTTCGCACTTAGGCTGTAGTATTTTCCTTTCTCTCCGCCCCTCAGCCTTCTACTCCACTATAAGCAGTCCGTGCCCTACACCCAGTTGTTCTGGTTTAGACCTAAGACACCCCGTTTACACGTGTGGAGGTGACTGGATCCTAGCAGTGCCACAGCCCACTTGCTCCTCTGAGGTGGCCTGGCTAGAGGTGGCTCCCTGGAGGTGTGACCTGGGGGTGCACTGCTCCTGTCCCTGGGCCCTCTCCTCCCTCTCTGTGCTTCTGGGCTCATGCAGGGGCCCCTTTCCCATCCTGTTTCTGGCTTGGAGCCTTAGCCCTAAACCCTAAGCCAAAATAAAGCTCTTTTCAAGTTGTGATGTTCTGGAGTTGTGTCTGAAGGGCAGGAAAGCGACTCAGACCCTACTTTGGACCTAAACCCCTGGCCTCCGGTGTACCGTGGTTGACGCCACGGACTCGGGCCACCGCTGACCACGGTCCTTCATACCCAGTTCTTACTTCCCCCATGCCCCAAATACTCTCGAGCATTCCCAGCCCAGAAGTGCCTGGCTCTCACCTCTCCTCCTCGTAGCAGAGATTTCAGAGCTGTGCTCAGAACAGCAGAGCAGAGCAGGGAAAGCCAGCTTTCAAGCCAGCGCTTCAGGCGGAAGCAGGGGAAAAAACAGACCTGTCAAGGAGCGAAGGCGCGTCTCCAGAGAAAGGAGGTCTAGGAGAGTATGTGCAGACCTGGCTTCCAAGCCCGATGCGTGTCATAACCCTGGTCACACTTAATACTGCTGTCTTCTGTGCGTGGGCTCTGTGGGGATCAGCAGAATGGTGATGGCTGGAATGTGCCTGAGAGGATTGCCACACGGGGCCTCTTGCCCCTGACTTGAGCAATGAGTGTGCATGCGGGTCTCGGAGGAAGCACCAGGCCGCCCGCGTTGCTAGTTGGTTTAGTCCTTCACCTCCAACCTGATGTGCTGCTGTACCAGCGCCCTGTCTGTGCTCACTCTAGGAAGGAGGCATTCACTGAAGCCCGGGGTGCCCGGAGGGGAGTGAAAAAGGTCATGGTCATTGTGACCGATGGAGAGTCACATGACAACCATCAACTAAAGAAGATCATCCAAGAGTGTGAAGATGAAAACATTCAGCGATTTTCCATAGCCGTAAGTACACTGCTGGGGGTCATCATGGGAATCTTCAGAAGGAAGCGTCTCCATTTGGAAGCGAACTGGGTGGGGCAGGGTGGGTTTCCCTCCCTTCTGCATCATCAGCAGCCAGCACAGTGCCAGGCCCAGCACTTAGCTCATGATCATGAAAGAAAGGAAGGAAACAAGTTTTAAAAAGAGAAGGAGAAAAGAAAGTGGAAAAAGGGAGGAAAGAACTGGGAAAGAGGGTAGAAAGTAAACCAGATGTTGAAAAGGGAAGCGGAAAGATGAAATGGCTCTGGTAGGAAGAGTGAGGGATAAAGAAAGAGGAAGAGAGAGGGAAAGGGAGGGATGAAAAGAGAAGAAGAGGAGAGGAGAGGAGGGAAGGAAGGAAGGATGCAAAGCAGCCCACTGAGGAATAAAAGTTACCCCAGAGCTATGCCTGTACTCCAGAGCCAAGTCCAGTTCTCTCCTACCAGCGCTCCTTGTCCCTGGAGTTCTACACAGATGTTAGCCCCTCACTCCCTGTGACCACATGAACAGCGAGAGAGTTAAGAAAGAACGGCTCGCTGGGGCTGGTGGAACAGGCCGCACCCTGAATGCACAGCAGCGTAGCCGCAGGGCTTCGTCAAAATCCCTAAAGATTACACATTTATTGTATAAGTTGCATTTCAATGAACTTAACTTACAAATATATTAAATGTTCAACAAAGCTTGCTTGGACATCTAAATTCTTGTTAACTGTACCAGGTAATTCCTGCCTCCCTGTCCTTACTATAAAAAAGAATGCTCCTGTGCTCAGCATTGGATTCCAAAAAGGAATTCCTGAATTACTTATTTTCTACAACCAATTTAGTTTATGGCCTAGTCCCATGTATATCTGAATGTGTATTCATATATGTACCATACGTACAGAGGTATGTGAGCTAGAAGGGCAGAGGTGAGATGTTCAGGACCAGTTGTCCGTTCCGGATCAAGCGGCGCCGAGCGCTGCTAGCAAGCAGAGGGTGATGTCACGGGCTGGAATAACTTCAGTGACATGGAGAAACTACAACATTACTTTTGAACCGTCATATTTCAAAGATACAGCTGTTAATAAACAGGGACCGAACTGCAGAAGAAGGAAAAGACAGAGTTTCCCTTTATAGCTTCCCGTACCAAGTGGCTGTGCTTATTTAACAGCTAGTGTTCTGAAAGGCACCGTTGCCTGAATATGGCTGTTCATAAAAAGTGCATTACGCTAAGGTAGGCTCGCACTCTGGTTTACTGCCAATGCACTTGAGATCCTTATTTAATACATAGAAGTTAAACTATGTTCTTGCTGTTTTTGTTATGTCTTAGATTCTTGGCAGCTATAACAGGGGAAATTTAAGCACAGAAAAATTTGTAGCTGAAATAAAGTCGATCGCAAGTGAACCCACTGAAAACCATTTCTTCAACGTCTCCGACGAATTGGCCCTGGTCACTATTGTGAAAGCTCTGGGAGAAAGAATATTTGCCCTGGAAGGTAGGACTGTGTCTTCTCACCCTGGGTGTTATCTGTAGTTCAGAGTCAGTGTATGTGACTCTTACATGGACTCCTTGCCTATGCGGCTGATGACCCCAGCACGACACTGATGACCCCAGCACGACACTGATGACCCCAGCACAACGCGCTGGGGCATCACTCCGTCCCTGAGCTGAGCATCCCACGTAGCTGGCCTCCTGGGCGGCGGACAGAGCCGCATGCAGCGCTAGTGCTAGAGCGAAGGCTCCCGAGTGCAGGGCAGTGCGTGCCTCTTCCAGAATGTGGAGCTCTCCATTTGTCTTATTTCACTTAGGGCTGCTCCGAGAGCCGTAGCAGGGAGTAACTTCTTTGTGCCTCATTCTCAGTGCCTCCCTCTTCGCACATCGTAAAGGTCACTCGGAGCTCCGCCTGAGCGCTGAGGTGCTGGCGCCTCTTGCTGTAGCCAAGTCGTGCTGCTTCTCCCCGCGGGTCACTGGCTGGTGAAGACGCCTCTTCCTTAGGGGATTTCCCGCTGGCACATTTCTCTGCACCTAGATAGCTGGGGACAAAGAGTCTGCAGGGCTGTCATGCTGTGCAGACTGGTGTCTTCTCTGCAGCCTCCTCCTTCACCTTCTCTGAAGACCTGGGGTCTCAGGGAGCAAGCCCCGTTTCCACTAGGCGGAGAGGCCGCAGAGGGCATGTCCGCCTCCAGCTGCACCGCATCCAGGGTTCACAGGAGCACACCGCAGGTTCCTCCGGCTCCCTTGGCCCCAGGGGAGGGGAGGGAGGGCTCCTCTGTGCCCATGGAAACAGAAGACTAGGTTTCTGATTCAACTGAAGTTGCTGCGGCTGGTTAAGAACTCCATTGTCCTGTGTTCTGTGTTCAAGTCACACCAACACGACTTTGGCCTTTCAGCAGCCGTTCTGCAGTATTGGCCAAGAAGTGGGCAGAACCCCCGCCTGGGGACTGAGCGGAGCGCACACGAGCCAAGGGTGGGCTGGAATAAGATTTTCAGGCTCTTTCTAACCTAGCCACAGCAGAGCTTAAAAGTACCTCACTGGAGTGCCGGAGCGCTGCAGAAAGTCTCTGTACTTACAAACAGAATTATTTTTTAAGGCACTTTACCCTTTGCTTCCCTATTGAAGCTAGCCTAAAGCTAGGACGACTACTGATTCTTTTCCTTTCAAAATGAGAGTTGTAAATGGTTCTTTTCTTTGTTACTTGGGAAGCCTCCATTTCCTGTCAACATTTATCTTTAGATGGTAAATAGCTGCAATTATGGAAGTCCACTTGGCTGGGACAGTGCCACCTAGCGAAGCAAAGAGCTCAAGGCCTGTCAGGAAAGACCGACAAGTGGCCCGAGGTCTCCCTTTCTCCTGCCGGGCTGAGGAGACCCTGAAGCTCCCATCAGGGCCTGCCCAGGAGGGTTGGCTCACCCGGAAGAGCTCCAGGCAGGGGTGAGCGTCAGAGACTCAGCCGTGCAGCAGGCACTTCCTGTGCCGGCAATGGAATGGGCCGAGGTCACAGCGCTGCTTGCTGCTGTTCCCAGCCAAAGGCAGGACAGCAGCAGCTTGCTGCTCCTGCACCCTTGCCTGTTGGTCTTGCAGAACTTAGGGTACCTTAAAGCAATGTGTGCATAAAACACAATCTTAAATAAAAGTGTGTTCCCAACTTTAGAGGACAAATCATACAAGACATTAAAAATGATCTTTGCATCTTGATTGCTTACTCCACTTAATCTAGTCCTATAAAAAGCCAATCACTGCTATATTTATTTTTATGCCAGTAAATAAATAGTAAACATGTTTAATTCCACAAAGTTGATTGTTCTTCTGTTTCTCTTGGAAAGGAGGCTGACTTTTTAAAAAATTATGTTATTTTTAACTTATCTTCAAGGCCAAATAAATCAGAAACTCCCTCCTGGAAGCAAGTAACGCGACATTCCCCCAGTTCCCTCAGGAAGTTGTGGCTTTAAGCTCATGAACACTTAGAGAAGAGTCTGGGAGCGGCCTGTTTCCAGAGACCACTCTGGGCTGCCCTCATTTCAGGAAAGAGCTCCAGGATGGGCACAGAACAGCCGAAAGGGTCTGTTCAGATGGCTCGCGGCCCGGAACCCTGTTAGAAGGAATGCCCCCCACATCTGTGAGCAAATACAAGCAGGATTCCTTCAACCCTTTATCAAATAATGGAAGTCTCAGAGGATTTGTGCCCTGAAATATGGGTAGGACTGACGGAGCTGGGAAATCTGCTTAAATCCGTAAATGAAAGTTTTTAGGCCTCTAAGATATCGCCTAAGTTTAGCATAGGCAGGGTTCTCAAGTCCTAAGATAAAGCAGAGATTTCCCACTGCAGCAATTCATCTTTAACCACATGGACCCAAGCACCCTAGGAGCCCTAGCCTAGCAGTGTGGGAATGGAGGTTCCCCTCTAGCCCAGCAAGGAGCGGAAGCGTATGAGAAGCTTCTGAGACAGAGACCTTTGCTCACCTTCTCGGCCTTCTACTCCACCCTACCTGGGAATTTTGAGTTGAGAAATCATGACTGGAAATGCCCCGACATGTGAAAGCTTCTGGTGGGACATGTCCGGGTGTGCCCTGGAGCCTGTGGCCAGCCAGGCAGCTGTGTACCTGGGGCCCTCGTGATTGACGTGTGACACTTTCCTGTTACAGCTACCACTGACCAGTCAGCGGCTTCGTTTGAAATGGAAATGGCTCAGACTGGCTTCAGTGCCCACTACTCCCAGGTACGCTGCTCCCCTAGAAGGACACCCAGTATGTGGGGGCAGGGTCCCCTGCTTCCAGGGTAACACCAGCTACCCGTGTTACAGCACACGGCAGGCTATGGTAGGAGCAGTTATAGGGGTCAGGGTGATGGTTTCTAATTTAATAAGGAGAAAGCACTCCACGGACTCCCTATTACATCTCATACGACTCATATTTCACTGGGACTTACGGCTCAGACAGCTTGAGCTCTGCCCTAGAAGCTACTTTATTTGCTAGAAATATGAAATTTATCTTCTGCTTAGTGTCAAGGGATTCAAGGGACTTGCTAGAATATTTTAGGATCCTAAATCTTAAGTTTTTTTAAAGAATAAAGTAGGAAGACAAGATCAGAAAATGTACTGTCTGTAGTTGATAGAAGAAAAGCCATCCTGGTATTTATAAGGGAATGCTGACATTTCAGTGTCCAATTGTACTTTGTAACCTTGGCCAAGTCATCTACTGTGCCTCAGTTGCCTCTTCTACCCAAGTGGGGATAAGAATAACGGTATCTAGCTGGTAGGGTCATTGTGACATATAGATAGATAGATAGATAGATAGATAGATAGATAGATAGATAGATCTGAACAGCAGCCATCACATTATTAATGCTAATTATTTATCCCTGCCATTTTTATTAAATATTATTGCTTTCTTTCTTTATATAAGGACTGGGTCATGCTTGGGGCTGTAGGAGCCTATGACTGGAATGGAACAGTTGTCATGCACAAGGGAAACCAAAACATAGTCCCTCAAAACACAACCTTTCAAGTTGGGTCCACGAAAATGAATGAACCTCTTGCTTCTTATTTAGGTAAGCTCTTTATGTAATCGTAGGAGTTCATTTTTCTATTTTTCTTTTTGGTATTACTTGCTTATATTTCTATAGGCTTAAACCATCTGGTTCGATCACTCTGCAGAGTTGGGCAGTTGAAAGATCTGAACGGTTTCAGCCCTCCGCGTGGCCTTCCTGAGTCGGTCACCGAAGCTCAGGCCATGCTTCGTGACGGTGTCTCATGTGGGGTACTGGCGGCTACACACACTTGAAGCTTCCCTGTGTCTGACATTATCTTTAAATTCAAGAAGAGCTGGCCTGGTGGACAGGGACTAAAAGCAGAAAAGTGAAACCTCAACTTTGTTTACATCCCGGAGACTATAGAGTCTCGTATTCTCTTTAACTTCTATCTTTAATTTCTTTCTGTGGCTCCTGATTTTGAAAAAAACAAAAGAGACTTTTAAAAATTTCATACTTTTCTTTAAATAGTACCATTTGCTATCAGATTGGTACTTTGGATTTATATCCAGCAATATAACGTCATCTCATCTTCTCAAGTCTCGCCCGGAATGAGAAGGTGTATGCTGGATCTGCTTCAGGATTGGCACACTCTGGAAGCTTCCTACGGATGCTTCTTTGTCACTGGAGAAGGATCTCCGCGAGCGGCTGAGAGGAAAAGGAATTGAAGGCTCTCAGAGCATGCTTTTCCAACCCTCAGTCCATGATTTTTTTTTTTTTTTTTTT
>NDGN011545717.1:7372-32982 GCA_002564285.1 Tympanoctomys barrerae | reverse complement strand
TTCCTTCCTTCCTTCCTTCCTTCCTTCCTTCCTTCCTTCCTTCCTTCCTTCCTTTGTCCTTCTTTCCTTTTTCTAAGGCTAGCTAATCGGAGGGAGGGAACACCTGATGGGAATCCTCTGCGATACAATATCCCAGATCTGAGCACAGGCCCAAGGAGGTGCAAGCCAATAAAAGTGAACTCACGTGAGATGAAAGTCCATTTGGTACTGTGACACTTTGCCAGCAGTCGTTACAAGCCCAAAATGAATTTATATCTCTTTATCTAGTGTTTCCGTCTTTATCCCATCGCTTTTATAACTGAAAACCTTTGGGCTGAAGGCTGCGTCTTGCTCCCTCATGAGCCGGCCTCCCTATCCGGTGTCCCCTGGGTTTGGACTCTGACGCCCCTGCTCCTGCCCATCCCACATCCCCCCTTCCCCGCACCCCGGGTGTGGCAGCCTCCTGTGGGGGGAGGTTGCATGGGGGAAACAGTTGAGTCACGTGGGTCAGTGGAGCGAGAGGAAAGCATTGCTTACTGGGACATTCCTTCTGATGACGTGGAACAGAGGGCGGTAAGACTAGGGCAGCTGGGGTCGGTAGGAGGCGTCGGTGAGGATCCCTAGGAGATCCCAGCGCTCACGTCACCGCCCAGAGCAGCGCTGCCCCTGCCCTGCCGAAGCCAGAGTGCAGAGGCGCACTTCCCCGCGGATGCCCACCTCCTGCGCTCTGGGACCGCAGTAATGCTCCTAAGAGTGCCCTCGCCCCACACTTGAATTTCTGTAAACCTCAGAACCCCAAATCTTGCCAACGTCATTAAAAGCTTCATTTACCACTTACACTTCCCTCCTGATGAACTGCGTTTACCAGAAAAACTGAAATCTTCCCTATCAACTTGATACTAGCATGCCTATCAGAATGTCTTCCTGGATTTACAGTATGTGTCTAGAAGCTCTAAGTGCTAAGCGATAAACAAACTAAAAATATCTTAGTAAATAATTTATGGAGCAAATAATTTGTTCTTAATATAAATTGGTGGGAAGGTTCTCATGAATTATTTCTGTACTGAGTAAAACATTTTCTTTGTTTTATTAAAAATATTAAATAGCTTAAAGCTGTGCTGAGATTTTGAGATATATCGTAATCACATTTTATGAGCTATAGATTAGATTATAGAGTCCTATGAAATTAAAATTTTTGATTCTGATAACTACACTCTGGTTCCATAAGAGAATATTCTTATTTTAAGGCAAACGCTGTTGTATTCAGTGGTAATGAAGAATCACGTACAAGACCTACTCTCAAAAGAGGTCTACATGTCCATCTGGGGCCAGCGAGATAGTTTGGGAGGTCAAAGTGCCTGCCTGGCAAGTTCAAGGACCCAGGTTCGATTCCAGGGCATGCCATGGTGCCCTGGAACCCTGAAGGTACAGTGCTGGCCGCTGAAACAGGGCGTAGTAGCTCACGCCAGTAATCTCAGTGCTGGGGAGACTGAGACAGGAGGGTCACTACGAGTCCGACCTGCATAGCAAGACCTTGTACCAAATAAACAAATAAATAAATAAATGATTTTTTTGAAAGACATGTCCGCTTATTGATATATCTGTACAAAATGCTAGAGCATTTTGTGTGGTCCAATGTTAAAAGTGTAGTTTATGTGGTTAAAAAGTAGATGAGAGTTTTGTGTCAATTTCTTAATTTTCTGTAATACTGAAATTATTTCAAATAAGATGCTAACATATATGTACATATATTTATGATATATGCAATATAGCATAAACACTCATTGTATATGTACATTTATATTTAGAGCACATACATATAATTTATCCAGGTTTTAAATATGACATTAGGTTGAAATAGCCCCGGCTGGTGTTCACACTCAAAAGACTAAGTCACGTGATTCTTGCTCCAGATTTATTTCAAATCTGTGGTATGTACATGTGGGGCTGTCTCCTCTAAATTCTAGGTCCTCCAGCAAGATTCCTGTGACTTCCTGTGGTGAGTCCAAGTTTGATTTCTGTCACTCACTTTGCCACCTGACTGTCACAGAGTGGGAGTGAGAGCTCTTTCTGTTTTACAAAATAGAAGCTAAGAAGCCTATTTCCAGATTACAGACGGCGACCAGGAGGCTATTGTGACAGTTAGTTGTGGAATGTCAACTTGACTGGAATAAGAAATCCTAAGGGTTAGTGAAGCCACTTGGGAGTGTACCTGGGCAGGTCATGGAAGTGTGACCTTCAAGGCCAGGTCTGCTTCCTGGCCCTTCCTCTCTGCTGCGCTTCCCTGCTGTGACTCTGGGCCACCAGGAACTCAGCAGTCTCACTCCACCAGGTCCTTCCGCCACTTTTCTCCTCAGAGCCAGCCAGCCACAGACTGAACTCCAGGAAATCATGAGCAAAAATAAACCCTTCCTTCTTTAGGGTGGGCACGTTGGGTATTTGGCCCCAGGGATGAAAAGCTGATGAAGACAATTCGTTTTACACAAAAAATTCTAAGTAATTGAGTTTTCAGAATCTTAGAATTCTGCTACTAGAAAGCCAAGGTATGTCAGTGGTGTTCTGAGTTAAAATTAGGAGTTGGTTATTCTTTTCTAATTAATTAAAAAATTAACTTTTTCAAGTAAAAAAATTTAAAAATTACGTAATTTAAAAATTTTTTTTTAGGAAAGGGCCTATGGGGTGTTCAGGGTCTCACTATAAGATTGGCCTCCCAGTGATCTGCCTGTTTACAGCCTCCCAGGAGCTGGGATTACAGGCATGTGCCACCATGCCCAATCTCAATTGTTACCTCAGCACAACCCAGGGGTGGGTCTGGCACAGCAGGCCCGGGGATTAAACCCCCAGCCCCTGCACCTGCTTGCAGATGTTTTAATCTGCTGAACTATTTGGCTGGCCCAAAAATTCTATAATTTTATGGGTTGCAACATGATGCTCTGATTTATGCATGCATTGTGCAGTAGATACGTCAAGCCAAGAACATACGCCTTGTTTCGTGTTTGAGATGAGAAGGCTTAAAACCACTCTGTTCAAGAATACAATACATTATTAATTTTTTGGGTTTTTTTTTTCTTTTTTAATGTATTTGGTACAGGGTCTCACTACACAGCTCAGACTCAGTGATCTTCCTGTTTTCAGCCTCCCTAGTGCTGGGATTACAGGCTTGCACTGGCTGGCTCAGCACACCTGGGGGGGTGCCGGCATGGAATGCGGTACCAAGGAATTGAACCCCAGTCCCTACACTTGCCTAAGAAGGCGCTTAGTCCACTCAGCTATCTCCCTGGCCCTGGTAATACATTATTATTAACTACAGTCATCATGTTGCACAGTAGGTGTCTTGGACTATCTTCCTGTCTGCCCAAGGCTTGCAGACTTTGAGCAGTGTCTCCCCAATATCCCTTGCCTCGCCCCCAGTCCGTGGTAACCAGCATTCTCCTCTCTGCTTCTGTGTGCTCTTTAGATTCCCCATGCAAGTGAGATCATGCAGTGACTGAAGGTCTGTGCCTGGCTCACCTCACCTCGCCCCATCCATTAATTCCCTATGAATCCACGCTGCTGCAGGTGCCAGGATTTCCTTTTCTGTTTCTGAAGGCAGCATCTTGGATCCCCCATAGATGCTGAGGTTGTTTCCCTGCTTTGGCTATCGTCAATAGTGCTATAATCAACATGGGGGTGCAGAATCACTGTGGGATTCTGACTTCACTCCCTTTGGATGTGCCCCCAGAAGTGGGGTTGCGGGATGGCAGACAGTTCTATTTTCAGTTTTTGTGGAGCCTCGATGCTGTTTCCACCGTGGATGTGCACATTGCGTCGTCATCACCAGCCCGCAAGGGCTCCCTTTTGTGACTAGGAGATTCTGATCCTGTGCTTTGAGAGGGCTGGAGCCTTCAGCCCTGCATTGGCCTCTCCTAACCCTCCACACTGCCTACGTCGCCTGGCCTGGCTCCACCTCGTCACCTGGCTCCGCCTTGCCCCTCCTGGAACTGCACTGATTGGCAAGAATGAGTAACCAATTGCATCCCACAGAGACCTTGGTGGTGATGCAGATTCCCTCCTTGACTGGCCTTCAGTTAGGCTCCTCTGAGCCTCTTTTTAGACAAGGTATTAACTTTCCCAGTCCCTCCTTCCCAGCAATTCCTGGGGCCTGCCCAGCCCAGTCTTAGCAAAGGATGCTGCCAAACCCATTCAGCAGGAAGCCTCTACCCTAGTCATACCCTCCTAGCAGTGTTGCCTTCACTGACTACACCGCACCTCCACCCTGCTCCTGGGCCACATGTCCCCACTCAGCTTGCTGCACTTGGTGTTGAGCTCAGTCTCTCTATCCTGATAACCCCACTCTGGCAGTGCTGAATATAATCTTTGTCACTACTTTAACAAGTCTTTCTTACCCATTTCACAAGAATGTAGTCTTCCTAATGACTTTAATTGTTTCCTTAGCAGTACTCATTAAATTCCAGGTCTTATTTGTATAGAGTAGCAAGATTAATACAGGTGTGGAAGTACTTAAGCATCTAACAGGAAGTAGGATGCACCAGGGAAAGACAGGCCTACAAACAAATAAATCTCAAGGAGCAGTAGGAATTAGTTGCTATGAGAATCTAGAAGTCAGAACAACTAACCTTGGGCACATAAGCTTTGAGCTTTATGTTACAAAATGAGTAGAATTTTCTTTGATGGTGAAGTATAAAAGAGACAGTGTTGAACAGGGATCTTCCATGTCTTGGCCCAAATAAGTGGTTCAGCAAAAATGAAATTTTTTCAATGTATTTAGTACAGGATCTCACTACACAGATTGGACTCATAGTGGTCCTCCTGTTTCCAGCCTCCCAAGTGCTGAGATTACAGGTGTGCACCACCATGCCCAGTCTCAATTGTGTCTCAGAGCCCCTTGGGGGCAGGGCTAGTTCCGCATACCGGGGATCAAACCCAGTTCCCAGCAACTGCCTAAGCAGGTGCTTTAATCTGCTGAGCTATCTGGCTGGCCCAAAATGAATTCCAAGTGCCGTGCTGGAACACCCCTTTAATTGCATTAGCAGGCTGGTGCAGAACTTCTTGCCCTACCCCTGGCCAAAAGGTGCCCAGGGACCCTTTCCCAAGGAAAACCAATGTTGATAATGTCCCACACAAAACAGTGCTCTTCTTTGGCTCTCTCATAGAAATTAATTTAAAAGGAACTTTGGTTCTTTGGCTTAAGATGTTAAAGAAAATGTTTGACTTGTTCTTTAAAAATGAAATTATTCTTCTGGTTCTTCTGAAAGTCACTGATAAGACCAAAGAGTATGAAGTAGAAAAGGAATATTGAAAAGAAAACATTGGCACCAGTGCCTGGAAAACCATTCAGTGTGGGTGGAAAATGCTTCAGTCATTTCTTCCAGGCAAGACTAGAAGCGAAGAAGTCATGCAGAAAAGCACATGGAAAATGCTAGCAAAATATTTTTAGCTGCTTGACCTTTTAGTAAGGGTAGTATCCCCTTTAAAAGGAAAAATTATCAAAAGAATGTTATGTTGGCAGAGAGACAAAAGGAGGCGATAAGCCAGAGTTCAAAATCCCCAGGCTTGTGTTGCATGTTCTTGGGCCTCAGTTGCCCTGCTGTTTGCCTTTCTGACCCAGATGATTCTAGGATTTTGCTTTTCTGGAGCAATGTCCTCCCCCAGGGGAATATGCCTGTGGGACCATTTCTGGATTCTCAACACGCAGCTCTTTTTCTTTCTCCCTTTCTTCAGCCCCCTTTCCTTCCCTCTTTCTCTCCATCCTTTTCTTTCTTCCTTCCTCTTCCCTTTCAGTGTTCTCTAATTATAATCTGTTGTATTTGGCTAGATTACTTTGCCCAAAAGCTCATTCTGTGTTCTGAAAAAAATCTCAGACAATATGTTCTAATACTTCACAGTTAGTGCCCCAGATCAACTCTGGGTGACACAATTAGTTTGGTTTTAGTTTCTCTCTTTTTGTACATTTCTTATTCCTATTTATTTTCCTCCTCTAAAATATCAAGTGCCAGGGGTCTTCTGGCCTGGATGGCCATACTAAGCAACAGGTCCAGGTCAGTTCTCACTTCCTGTGCCCTGCTGAGGCTCCTTCTACTGGAACAGCTGATAGCAGCCGAGTCTTAAGAATGAGCTAAGGATTAATTCAATCTCCAGATGGCCAAGACGGCTGACCCACTTCACTCTGCTTTTCTTCCCATTTTGGTTCTCTTCCCACAGCATTAGTGATGTGTGGTAAACAAAAAATGGATATAGTTAAGGTGCCCAGTGTAAAGTTTTGAAATACAAACTCATTGTGAATGGATTGTTGCCATTAAGGTTATCTAGCCATCATTCACCTGATTGTCATTTCTTGCCACTTTGATTTTAAAGATTATCTCTAACAAAGAAATAGAAATTCTAAGATAGGAAACAGTTTTCAGCACACCCTTAATTCTATCCTTCATATGGGGGGGGGGTGCCTAATGGCATACTTGCTGCAGCTGGCCATTTGTCATCATTAAAAGCTCTAAAAGGTTCACCATCATGGATACAAAGGATTCCTACTCTTCCTTTCAGTCAGGCTGACTCTTGGCATGTCCAGAGTCCCAACTCCCATCTGGACAGGGGTGGGCACAGGATTGAGAAGCAGACACGGCAGATCTGTCAGGTCCCCATGGACGGATATGTGGCAGGAAAGGGGCTGTCTCTGCAGGCAATGATCTGTGGGTCTTGGCTCAGTGCTTGGAGAGCAACAGTTCTTGGAGCAGAAACACCTGGAGTGGAAACACAGTGACCTTCTCGGAGGGTCTTGTTGAGCTCTCTGTCCTCTAGATGCTGAATTGTGCTGTTACTAACAAACTCCCGGACCTGCATGCTGCTATTGTAAGGATTCTGTGAGGTATACTCTTTATATTAAACTTCTCCCCTTCCTAACCCTGGCAAAATTTCCAGATGTTTCACTCTTGCCAAGATCCAGACCCACCTCTTTAGCTTCCTCTACCTGCCTCCCTCATTTGACGAATGACTCGGGCTCCTCCAAGTGTGGTCACAGTGAGTTCAGCTGTCCTCTCCATCTCAATCAGCTTCTGTCCTTACCTGGCCCTTCCTCTCTCATCTTTTCAGGAACCAAGTATTCTTCTTCCTCTTGAAAACAAATGGCTCCGTGAACCCCAACATTGACTTAAGCTCTCCTGCTATCTTGATGGGCTTATTCCTATCATTTGTATATTGTCTTTCCCAAACAGATTTGACTCATGCTGAGGGTTATTTCCAGATAAGTCCACCGTAAGTTGAAAATACGAAGTTAAAAAATGAATCAGATGTCTCTAGCCTACCAACCACCTCAACTTAGCAACACAGTATAGGGTAAGGTGTCAGTGGTTTGCTCTCTTGATTATAGGGCTGACTGGAACCTGGGGTCCCTTGGTACCCAGCACAGAGAGGATCACACCACATATTGCCATCCCAGGGAAACATTTAAATCAAAACTTCACAGACTATGTTCATCATCTTGAAAGTTTTGTTGCTGATGGGCTTTTGGGCAGCAATGGGGTCCTGAAGACTGTAAGAGTCAGTGGATCAAGCCACTCATGAGATTATGATTTGATGGCATTAGGAGGTACTGCAAACAGGAGGTAGGGCTGAGGTAAAGGAAGTGATCGTGAGGCTGTGGCCCTGGGGACCATGTGTGGCTTCTCTTTTGACCATATGTAGCCCTTCTTCTTTGGTGCTTTCCCTCTCTCTCTCCACTTCCTGGTCACATGACACAAACAGCTTTGCACCCCAAAGCCTTCCACCACGAAGCTCTGCCTCACAGCAGCCTGACAGCCATGGGACCAACACACCATGGAGTAAAACCCCTGAAACTGGGAGCCAAATGAAACTCTTCTTGCCTTAAATTCTCTATTTCAGGTATTTTGTCAGCAGCAAAAAAACTGACGAGCACACCTCGGATATCTTTGACATCTTGCTGTTATCTTCCCCCTCCCCCACAGCTGCACACCCAAGCTGGGGGTGTTCCTGGGACTCTGCCACCCTGGTTGGGCCAGGTGCTCATACTGTGTCCATTCCCATTGTGTGTTGCCTGTGCCTGACTAGTTCCTTAACATTTAGAATACCAATCTTGCCCAGCACTGTTTCCTCCTGGCTACTCAAAAGTAAAAAAGAAGATTCTGGGAGAATAGCTGGGGGTCAAAGAAACTGTCTCCCCAAAGAACTTTCCATTTGGTTCATTCAGCAAGCAACTCTTTCTCTATACCTTGCTGATGAAGCCCCAGTGAAAGAGATTCCTCTGTGCCCACGTTCTTTTCCCTTCTCCCAATGAAAGTAATTTCTTTCTTCTTCCCATAGAACTGTTGGAATCTGTAATTACACAGTAGTGTTATTACTAGCAAACACTCTGTCCTTTCTTGTATTTATTTTTGCAAATCTGTCCTTTTCACTGCAATGACTTCATTTTCAACCAGTCATGTGGACCAAAAATTCTTGCATGAAAGAGGCATGACATACAGGCTCACTGAACCCATCTGCCCCAAATGGTTACTACAGGAGGCGCTGGCCGGATGACATCGCTGTGTTCCTATAAGCAACTCCAGGGACACCCATGTGAGCGGCAGCATCAGCCACATCACTTTTGCAGTGGTAGGAGAGCATGACTGGGACCCTGAAACTGGTCTTGGCATTGAGAAATGACACAAAGGGCAGCTTCTTTTATTTATATATATTTTTATTTTCTGAAGAACACAAAATAGTAAAAAGAATGAAAAGCATTAGAAATGATACAAAATTTCTTTAAAGAAAGTAATAGGAATTCAACAATGGATGCTGTATTGCATGATGTGATCTTCAAATTAGTTGCTTAGGTTACCAGATATAAACCTGCAGAATTGAAAAAAAAAAGAACAACAAAGTTATAAGAAATTAAAAAGAATAAAAACAAAAAAAACTTAAGCATTAATTGCTCCTTTCAAAAGGGCAGCAGAAGTCAGCAGTAAAATTATCCAAACTATCCTCCATACATACATAAATCTATCTTCTTCCCTTCTTTCATTTGTCCTCTACCTCATCCCGGTTTTTCCTTCCCATTGAATAAGCTCTTTCCCTTTCCCAGTACATATCGTACCTTTCAGATTTTATTACTCTCTCAGCTTCTCACACTGGTGAGACAATACAGTGTTTGCACTTGTGGGTCTGATTTACTTCACTTACCAATACAGTCTCTAGTTGCAGGGCAGCTTCTTGTTGGTCTCTCTGCCACTGAAGTCACTTCTTGTGATTGGCTTTTCTTTTCCTTTCTTTCTTTCTTTCTTTCTTTTTTTCTTTTCTTTTTTTTTTTTTTTTTTTTTTGGTGGAACCGGGGATTGTACTCAGGCCCTTGCACTTGCCAGGGAAGTACTTATTCTACTGAGCCATCTCCCCGGCCCCTGTGATTGGCTTTTCCACAGAGATCCTGGGAGCAGACGTTCTCCGTGAGAGGAACAAATGGCAGTTGGGATTCTGGTTTTCCCTCTGAAATCATTCCCAATAAGCCCATCCTCCTGGCCTCACCAAGGGAGAGGCCCAAGGAGCTCGGGATGTATTCAGAGTCTCTAGTTCCAGAGAAGGTCTTCTCGTTAAGCGTTAGGGGGTCTGCTATCGGTGGCCCGGTCTGGAATGCCCAAAGTGGAGCCACACCATCCTGGGAGTTGTAGGAGAGGGAGACAGGTGAGGACCCCACCCTGGACGCTCAGCCTGCCCTGGGGGCGGGGCTGGTGCAGCATGTGGTACTGGCATCCAACCACAGTCCCTGAGCTTTGCCTAAGCTTGCCTAAGCAGGTGCTTTAGACCACTGAGCTATCTGTCCAGCCCCAGACCAGTGCTTTCACAAAAGGTAATCAAGTAAAGTTTTATTTGTAGTGGGAAATTTAAACCACTAGGCAAAACAAGGACACCAGGATGACCTAAATTAGGAGGGAAAGAAGAAAAGAGAGAGGAGGTAGATAGGGAAGAGGTGATGACTGTTCAGAATCCATGTTTTGGTGGTGCCCCTTGATTTTTTTCATTATTAGAGGTGAGAAGCCCAAGCCTCTTTTTTTTTTGCACTTCCTAGACCTTGTTTTGCTTTGGAAATGTTGCCGTGTATATGTAAAAGGCTCTGTGAAAGAGTACAGCATCATAAAATCATGTGATGCCTCAGAGTCCACAGGCTTCCTGGAGCTTCCATTTTGAATACACTGTCAATGCAATGATTTGCCTTAATTTCAAGAATCTCAAACTAGGTAACAGACCACAAAGAACTCCTCAGACCCCACAGAAACAGGTTCTAGATCATCGCAAAGCTATACAGGCACCCCCACCCCACTTCAGGGAATCTTGGGGCAGAACAAAGATAACCAACCAGAGATCTCATTACAAGCCAGAAGTCACCTCCTGCCTCTGACCTGGATGCCCAAGGGCAGGATACAGGAGAGCCCTGGAAGCCCTGGGAAAGGAAGAAAACACGATTGCATCATCACTTGTTTCATTTCTCCTAACACCCTCCTTTTCCCCCACTCAAATTCAGGCACTACCGAGCACCATTTGTTCTGAAACAAAGGAAAAAATAGACCTGTTATGAATTCCCTATTGTGCCTGACTGAGGGACCTGACGTTGGGCCGGTTTGTTTTTACTGGGATGCCTGGCGCTGCACCGTCCTTCTCTGCTGGTCAAATGCTTGCTATAAAGAGACATAAACAGCCCACGAGGCTTCAGGGACTGAGGACTGTAGCTGACTTTTCTTTCTTTGGAGCTACATTCTTGCAGAGATAAATATACAGAAAGACAGACAGACTGCAAGGGAGGAAGGACGCCGTGTCAGCATGCGGGCTTGGAACAGAACAAAAGGGTTATCGTGGGCAGAGGCTGAAAATAGAACTTGGTGCTGTCAGGATTGGGGCAAGGGAAGAGGGGCACAGAAGCCCTGGAACCCCCCGGGAAAGCAAGCACTGGGAGAGCTGAGCACAAGTGAACCCCAACAAAGCTGTTCTAGAGAAGTGCCATTAGGCAGAGGAGGGAATCTAGGACACAGGCATTTTTACAAGCCTTCCTGATTAGAATAATTAGTAAAACTCAACTTTTTTGGTCATAGGTTGAGCTTTCTGGGCTAAAACTTTTTATTTCTTCTCGAGATTACTTACAAAGCTCCCAGTAGACACAGGACACTGAAACACAGTTGTTTCCCTCAAGAACTGCATTTGAAGCAGAGTAGCTGAGGTAGGGTCGGGGTGGACGGGCCCTGGAAATCAGCCATCCTGACCTCCGAGAGAGAAAGGTGGCAGGACAACTGGGAAGGGGAGGGGCAAACGCTTCTAAAACAAGAGCTGGTGCCTCTGTGTCACGAAGCCCCGGGCTCTCCCCTGGCTCCATCAGACCTAGTAGGCTTGCTAAGACCCAGTGAAGCGAGTCAAGGTCGTCAGAAGGCCACCAGAGCCCATATCTTGGGCCACATCTCACTTAGATGCAGATCAGGCATCTAAGTAAATACAGAAACCAGGAAAGGTCATTTCTCCGTTTAGACTTCATTTTAATGGGTAGTTAGCCTTTGAGTCACCGGACAGTGAACCCACGTTCAGCTTCCTCCCCATCAACTGCTCCTCCACGCGCCCCCTTGAATTAGGACACGTCTTGTATACAGGGCACAGAGCTGGTACAAGATCCTGTTGGCCACCTGCCCTCATCCAGCCCAGACAGGGTGCGGGATGGGCCAGCTGTAAACTAAGCCAGGGAAGGAAGATGTCCTTTTAGAAACCTCAGGCTTCTGATTAAAGTAATAATTGAACCAGAAAGATCTTTAAGCTGGTCTGCTAATTTTTCCAAACAAACACAGCCTCCGGTTCAGAACCTCACCATCGATGTGACAGGATTGGCACCCGCTGCAGGCAAGATGGTTTACATTTTAAACACCTGTCAGCTCTCTGCCTGTGCTTAATGTGCATTGTCAGGGCGGAAAGTTCTCCCAACTGGAAGTAGGGATGCTTCGTTCCCAGTTGGACTTTGAAAGCCAGAAATGACCCGCCTCCTTCAGTTCTATTCCAAATTGAATTCCAACCCATCTCTAACTATATACATAGGCTTGCATTGGCTTCTGTTGTTCTAGTTGGTGAGAAGGGGATTTATGACTTATGGAGCTTGTTCCGTCCTTCCCCATACACAGTAGCAACAGTAGTCCACACCCAGGCACGTATCTTGTGATTTGCGAAGATTCACACCCAAAGCTCCACAGAGCTCTTCTTATTTAGAGAACCCCGAGACAGTTTCAGGCACTTCCTAAACCAGAGTGGAGTGGGGAGGTAAGGAAAGCTGGTGGAAAGCTGGATGAGATGGAGGCCTTAGCAAACTGTAGGGGGCTTCAAGCCTCCGCCTCAGCTCCAAGGCCACGCTCTCTGCAGCGGAGTCGAGGGAGACGCTCTCTGCAGCGGAGTCGAGGGAGGCTCTGCAGCATGAGCTGTGTGTTTTCACAGGAGTCTGCACATTGCCAGGAAGTGGTTGCTGCAAAGCTCCACGAACTCCAGCTGGTCTGGCAGGAACCCACCTAAGTGCAAAGAATGAGGTAGCTCCTCCTTCCGCTCTTTCCCAAGGCTGCTTTGCATGTGTTTTGACCTTAACCTCTCTCCACCATCTCTTCTCCACCCAAGGTCAGCGTCTGTTTCACACTGGTTGTTCTGCCAGCACAGTCGGGAGGTGTGATGTGGCATGAAGTCCTGCCCTAAGGAGGGGGTCAGAGGCTTGCAGAACCTCTGGGAGGAGAGCAGCAGTCTCTCCCTAGCCCAGCTGGCCATGTGCAGGGATCTGGTCAGGTCTGTTTTGTTCCAGATTGTCCAAGTTCTTCCTTTTGTCCAACTGAACTCTGTCCTGCTTGTCCTGTATCCCCAGAGCCTCTTTTTTTCCCACATGAATTATGATGAACACTCAATTCCCCAGCAAGTACCCTTCCAATGCCAATCCCTCTCTTTAGGTCTGCACTGGCTAGAACTTTCACTGGTGCCCTGAAATATACTTGGTGTGCTTTTGCATGTGTGGCTCCAGGGATAGAACCCAGGACCTCCTGCATTCGAGCTGAGCACCGCACCTTGGAGCTTCACACTCAGCCCCTATGTGATGCTCTTGAATTTGGGAAATGAGCACTGTTGCTTTTGTTCTGAGCACCAACTGGTCACTCTGGGTAGGGGGCTACTTAAAGAAACAATGAAATCTACTGTGCCCTTGCCAGCTTAAATCCTAAGCGAGGGAGACATTATAAACAATGAACAATAGACACTTCACATGCTGCATTAGGGGATAAAGATTCCATCAAAAAATATTTGAGCAGGGATGAGGGACCCAGCCTGTTGCAGAGATGGCAGAGGAAGAATTGAAATAAATTTCCAGGTTCAATTCTGACCTAGAGAGACAGATGACGAATGAGAGCTTGAAGAATGCTCTTACCAAGAAGCAAATATATTTTTTATCATCTGTCAATCATCTATCATCTCTCTATCCACACTGATCATCTCACTATTTGTGGGCTTATAGATTATTTACATTTATATATTGAATCATATTCAGAATGTTAATTTTCATAATTATATAACTGTATATATCACCTATGTGCACACAAATAATCCTATAGAGTACATACATATGTTACAATTTAACCAAAATTGCCTTAAAGTAGTCTGAACCCTCAAGGAATTTTGATGTCACTTTCAAGTCAGGTAGCTAGTTAGGAAATTTCTAGTTCCCCATATAGTCTGCCTATTTGTGGTGAACTTGCTAAGAGGCCCTACCTCCATCTCTTGGTAACATGGACCCTGGAATCTTCTCTCACTTGTGAACCCCACGCTCCTCCTGACTGGCACCCAGACTGCTTCTGCTGCCCCCTCAGCTGGCTGCTGACAGTGGTGAGTGCCTGGAAGGCCAGGGCTGATTGGTCAGGGAGACCCCCGGCCCCTGGATGGCAGGAGGCCACCAGGTAGGGGCCTCGGGCAGCTCATCTTTCCACAGACCTGCTCCGAAGCGGAGTCTAAACTCTGGTTTCTTGTGTCTTTGCAAGTTCTTGGTGTAAAAATAAGCAAATGAGGGATTAGGAATGTCCAGTCATTGTTTGAGGACTTTCTGGAATGTAGAGCATTGTTATTTTAGTTGTTTAGAACCAGCTTTGGTTGCTTCTTTATCATACCATGCAGGCTCCCGAATAACTTCCTGGGGGCCTGGCCCACATTCTCTTCCCCCTGGCGTCTCTTGCTCAGCAAGGTTCACACAAGGCGTCTTCCCAGCATCCTGTCTGGGAATGACCTTCTCTCAGCTTACTAAGCTCTAAGAGTACTTACAGAAATGACCTGTAGCACAGGAAGGCTTGCTCTGGCGCCTGGCAAGAGAAAACAACCCCATTTTTTAGGAAGCTACAAACACACACACACACACACACACACATGCGTGTGTGTGAGAAGTCTTGTTTGGAATAGGCAGAGTGTTCCCTGAAGGTCTCCTAAGGAAAGCCAGCAGTCATTTCAGGGACAAACACAGAAGGAAGGCAGGTGCAGGGACACAGGTGGGAAGCTGCCAAGGCCACCAGCCTTGGCCTACAGTAAGCTGAAGTGGGCTCTGGGATTTCCTGTGGGTCTCTGGAAAGCAAGAGCCTGCATGTGTCTGGGAGTGTGTATTGCTGACTTAAAAATTACTCGTCAAACTGCCTGGAAGCCTGCAGTGTTTAAGAGAAAAACAGCCTTGCAGTTTATCTAAAAACAATTTTGTTGTCCCCACATATGTTCTAAAGTTGCCATGTTTCCTGAGACCAGTAAGAATAGAGAACCCTGAAGAAAGGGACAGGTGTGTCCCTTTAAGTCTCTTCTCAATCTTAAGTAAGACCTCCTGTTGGAATATCATAAGGGACTTCAAAGGCCCCGTCTCGCAAATTAATGCAGTGTTTTCAAAATTATTCTTTTGTGATTATCATGGACAAGACATTCAAGCCATAAGGATTCTGATGGCCTCAGAGTTAGGTGGCTCCAGGTGACAACGCAGACTCATGCGTCTCACATCAGGGTGCTCAGTGTGCCTCTCTCTGCGGTCAGAACCAGCACGGTGGGACCTGCAGCCTCCACAGGGCACTGCACTTGGAAGTGCTCTGCACTGGGTTTAATGCTCTGCCACCTTAAAGTCCATGGTAGCCTTAGTCTTGAACTTGTGCTTTGGAAGTGAACTATGATGGGACACATGTGGGAGCTGAGTAGTTACGTGCACTGCATCCACGGATCCCTGCTGCCTGTTCAGATCCAGGGTTTGTGATGAGCCATGAGAATGGAATTGGACTCAGAGCAAACACAGGGAAAGCGTGTCTGACTGCATGAGGTGAGGTGGGGAATGCCAACAGCTCCAACAAGGAGTCTTTCCAAAGGAGCTGCAGCCTGTTTTGTGTGAAGAAAACACTATGGTATTGTAAAAGACAGACATGACCATTGTGGCCACTGTAAGTTGCTTTCCTCAGGCAAATGCTTACTCTGGAAGTGAAGACAGACTGAGGAAAAGAGATGACAGTGGAGAGTTCTTGTTTTCAGTCCTTCTTTACTCATCAGTAAGTCAGAGGTAGAGACAGCCAGTAAAATGTGTGTATACCAAAATGTGAATCAAAAAGGGTTTAGGGGCGGGCGAGATAGCTCAGCGGACTAAAGTGCCTGCTTAGGCAGGTTTAGGCAAGTGCGGAGACTGTGGTTCGATCCCTGGTGCCACATGCTGCTCCAGCCCCACGCCCACAGTGGGTTGAGCTGGCCAAAAAAAAAAAAAAAAAGAGTTTAGCTACTTTTGTGCCATATTTCTACTATTTAGGAAAGAACCAAAATATACATACAAAATAGGAATAAACTACACAATTTCATTGAATCTGCGTACACATGAATTGCACTTATACTTGTACCTTTCAAGTGAACATTGCCTAACCTAAAGATCAATAGTTAATTTGATGCAAGCATTTTAACTTCCTTTACCTAAAATAGCAAATTAAAAATATTTTGACAAGTTGAAGGACTACAAAAGAAAGAACAAGCTTTGTATTACAGTACTTTACTAATAATTTCATGACCCACTTTTAAACAATTTTCGCTTGACACTGAGCCACACAAAATATACAGCCAGTGAGTAAGTAGTTTTGTAGAAACACACAGTAACATAGTAATTAGGGCCAATCTCAGAGCTGGATTTGAATAGGTCGTCTCTGCTGGTGTTCACATTACATCTGCCTGAGGTTTCGTTTTAGTGCTTGTTTTGTCAGGATTCCTGAGGAGCCACCCTGAGATAGAGTCACATTGGGAAGATGACCCCTGAAAGCAGAGCCAGAGGAAGAGAAAGACAAGTGTGGAAGCCAAGGAAACCAAGGAACAGTGAGCTGTGAAGGCAGTCTCCACTGTGAGGAGCGGGAGCAGGAGCTACAGGGACAGTGTTATCCCAGAACCACCCAAATGAAGAACAAAGAAGCTGGAGCACTTATCTACCACTGGTAGAAAGCTATTCCCAGAGGCCCGGATTCTCCACCTTTCCTGGCTTGCTGTGCTCCTGGCTTCTGTGGTCAGGAATGGGCAGGGTAGCAGTGGCACCTATGGCATTAGTCAAGTAATTCAAGCTGCTGTGGAGCTACCTGCTGAGCTGTTGTGGAGCTATCTGCTGATGTGATGGGTGAGTCCCCACAGGAAACAGAGACACAAAGCAGGATAAATCTTTTCTCTGTCTGGTGAGATTTCAGAGCTGCTATCATAAGAACTCTCACAGATATGCCTTAAATGGCTTTACTGTTGGTTCTGGTAACGATGGGACAGGAAACTATTAAACTTACAGAGAAATATAGGGGATTTGAAGTTGAGGAGGAGCTAAAGCAGTGGTCGTGAACCTATGGCACGAGTGGTACAGAGGCACGCAGATCTCTCTCTGCTGGCACATGAGTCCAGTCCCCCCAGCATCCAGCACGGAATAACACCCCACCAGGGGGCCAAGTACATGCTCAGAAAGGAGCGGTGGCCCCAAGTGATGATGTCATGAGCAACTTGGGCACCAGGTCACTACACGATTCGCTATCACTGACCTTTCAGTCTGGAAAGGGAACTTCATACCAGTGCAACTTGTCAAGGCCTGCCCCAGGCCTTACAATAGTTTTTAGTGTTTGACGACTTTGGCCTAGAAATTGATTTCCTAATCTTCTAAGCAGCCTGGCATCAGAACTATACCACCCAGTCACCAGCAAACTCCAGTGCAGCCGCCAGCCTCCAGGATTGTTGAGAGTAAATTGCCGTTGCTTGAGTGACCCAGTGGTAGAACTTTGTACAGCACTCCTACCAAATAAGTGCACGAGGTTAAAAAAAAATTCCATCAGAAGGCAGTCAAATTAGTTATTTGCTGGAATGGACACGGGTAAAAAGATGAACGATCCAAGAGGAGAGCAAACACAGAAGAAAAATCTTGGAGCCTGGCTCCAAACACAGAGAGTTCTGAAGGCCACTCTGCCACTCTGAACTTGGGTAAATTACTTAATCCTTTCATGCCACCTTAGCCTTGACTATGAAATGAGCTGTACATAGTTTAGGCTATGGAGAGGCCACCAGAATGAACTGGGATAATGTGGGGTGTGTGCATGTGTCAAGTGTTTAATGTAGTGGGTGTTAGGCACCTGTTCATCTTTTTTATTTTCTGTGGGCAATTGTAATGGATTCCTAACTGGTGGTCAACTTGTTATACCCAGCTGCACTGAACTAGTGTGGTGTTGGGTATGAGAGGCTCACCTGGGGATTGTTGCCAGCAGCCTAAGAGGCAGAGTTAGAGGAAAAGAAAGGATGTTAGGGAAGCTGTTTGGAGATGCTGTTGAAGCTGTTGGAAGCTGCTGGTTTTCTTAGACTTCTCTGATGTGGATCTTGTCATGCTGGCTGTCCTGATGAATTGACTGTTCTGGTCAGAAGAGGATCAGGGGGCCTTATTGTCTCTGAGGACATCTGTGGTTCACTCTGGACTCGGGGGCTGTGATCCTTACTTTGAGCTTCACATCCTGGTTCTGGAAGGGAAGATGGTGCACAGCTCAGATTCCAGGAGAAACTTGTCACACTGGCTTTCCTGATGGGAGTTCAGCTTTCCTTACCAGTGGAGGAGCTCAGGGCCTCACTGTTACTGTGGATGGCTGTGGTAGTTTTCAGGAGAACTCCAGTTCTTACTTTGAGTGTTGCTTCCTGTCTCCAATTCAGACCCTTCGGCATACTAGCACAGATCCTTCATCTGCTGGCACAGACTTTCTAGCTTCCACCACTGACCTTTGGGCTTTCCCAATGCAGATCCATGAAACAGGCCTGCATGAGACATTATCATGGGCTCTAGGCCTCCAGCTGGACTGGTGGGAGGCATTTCTATGAGCTCTAGGTCTTCAGCTTGACTCAGGTAGGACATTAGGCTCCAGGCCCTCAGCTGGATTCTTTGGTCTTTAGTGTGTGGAAAGATTTCCTATACCCTTTGTATATGATTCTTTGGGTGATTCATTATAAAATGATCTTATTAAATGTCTTAAATGAGTTTATCTTTGATTTCTGGAGCTATGGGATAGAGGAGAGGCAGGTATATTTTTTCACTTTGCAAAACCCCCAAACTACAACAGCATTAAAACTCAAGGAGCATGGGCTGGCCAAATAGCTCAGCGGATTAAAGCACCTGCAGGTACAGGGGCTGAGGATTCAGTCCTTGGGCCTGCCATGCCAGCCCCAATTCCAGGGCATGCTGATACAGCAATTGAGATTGAGCATGGTGGTGCCCAGCTCTTGGGAAGCTGTAATCCCAGCTCTTGGGAGACTGTAAACAGGTGGATCACTATGAGTTGGATCTAGTAGTGAGACCCTGAACATCCTGTAGACCCTTCCCTAAAATACAAAAATAAATAAATAAATAAATAAATAAAACTCAAGGGACAATTTCAGGTTTCTTTCACCTTTGAAATAAATTAGAAACACTTATGTAATGTCACCTTTTTCCTTGTCCAAGGAATCAAGCCGTGGGGAAGTTGAAGCCTAGTAGGAAAAATCAGATACATGAGGAAAAAATGAACATGAGGGTACACTGTTATGCTTCCTGCGCAGCAGGCAATTTGTTACTCTTGATTGAGTATGATCTGGTCTTGACCTCTATCTACTAAGTTACATAATGAGATATAAGTCTTTACCTCATTGGAAAAGATATATGAACTGCTGGCCCAAGTGGTAAAGGACTTATTCCTAAGCTTTATTCTAGTAACATATGGAACAGAAGTGAAGTCCAAGTGTGTGGGCATCCAATGCATTTATGTAGTGGCTGATAGAACAAAGTCTTCTTCTAAACTACCTTCCTACTAATCTTGAGAGGCAGGCAAGGACCTATTGCTAATATAATTTTGTACATTAGTAAAATATGACCCTGGCATCATGAAAGTACATTTTAAATTTTAGATGCAAGGTTGGTTCTTAAATCCAGATAACTTTTGGGTTATTAATCAGGAAATATTGTGATAGACACTGTTTAGATAGTCATATTGTCAGTCACTCTGGAGATGATGGCCGTGTACTGTGTGTAGATTTGAAGGACACTTTAAAAATCCACTTTTTCTAGGTAGGATGGAAAGCCTGTGGGCATCAGCTATGTTCTCAGGCTCAGCACAGGCTTGGAAATCAGAAGACCAGGACTTTGTCTCTGGTTAGACCAGAAACTAGCTGGATGTCTTCAGGCTCATCGCCACTCCTGCTCATAGATATTCCAAGTACAAACTGGAGAGATTAGACTTAATTATTTCCAAAATCCATCAAAGATTGATTCTGTGAAATGGAACTTAAGAGACTCTCTGGAGCCCAGAGACAGGACAGAGATTTTTCCTCTGCGGTCTTTGCTTCCACCAAGGACAATGCCTTTATGCAGCTAGAGTTATAGGAAAGCAACAGCACAGATAATATTAAGGATGGGGAGACAGAATTCTTATTCAAGTCTTTGTTACAGGAATAAATCCATCAGGGACTTAAGGGAATCCAGTCTGCACTCCCAGGAGGAGTGAGTACAAATCCTACAAGAACTCCCTGGCCTCAGAACAGAGAGTGCCACAACAAAGCCTGTTTTGATCCTTTGTCTTGGTTAGGGGTGATACCATATCTGCAGCATAAATGGCCATGCTTGTATTGTTTGCATGCCAGTAATGAAACAGGAAAACACAGCCAAGTGGTTTGGTTAGTTTTGGCATGCGTGTTTCCAGGGTGGGAAATGCCCTTAGATTTTGGCTGATCACCGAGTATTTTATTTTTCAATAAGTGTGTTACTTGCAAAATATCAGAGGTTCCCACTGAAGGGTAATCATAAAGAATTGAACATCCTGGTATCTGGAACAAACATTCCAGCTGGTTGGCATCATAAGCCTTACTGTAATGTCAGTGATATAACAGTGACCACAAGAGCCAGCCTAAGGTCCCTGGGGATTCCCCCAAGGGAAGCCATTCCATTTATGGTAAAAGGCAGTAAAGAAAGAGAGATCTGGCATTAAAGCCTTGGCTGCTGGTACATCTAGCAGCAGTTCCTAGGTGTTTAGTGAAGGCATTAGTAGCCTCAAGTTGGAACTACCTTTACTTTCAGTGGTACAGGGACTGTGACCATCAGTTACCTAATGTAGTTTCAGAATACACTGGGTGACCTTGACTGAACTTGGGCCTAGCTTGAGAGCTCCTTAGTCACTGATTGGAAATCTCATAGTTGTGGTTCTTCTATGTTCTGATCATTGAATGAACACATGCTATAATTTGCATCCTGAACTTCCCCAAAGGCTGATAGTTGAAGTTTTTGCCAGCAGCCCATGGTACTACTGGGAGATGGTAGAGCTTTTAGGAGATGGGTCGTTTTAGAGGAAGTGGGGTCACTTGGAGAAGGCCCTTAAAGGGGTTAGTGGAAAACTAGACACTTCTGTGGTTTTATAGATTTCTTGCTACCACCAAGAGAGAAGCTTTTCTCTGTCACACACTCCGCCACATTCTGCCTCAGCACAGGCCCAAAGCAACAAGACCAAACTGCTGTGTACTATGTGGTCGATGGGCCACTGGTGGTCAGCTTGTCACAGCTGAACTGAATCAATGTGGTGCTGGGTCTGGGAAGCTGAACTGAGTGAGGATTGTTGCCAGAAGCAGATAAAGGAGAACTAGAGAAGAAGAAGCAGAGAGTTATTAGTGCTCATGAAGGAGATAGTAATGTTGGCTTTCCTGATGTGAACTCAGCTGTTCTCCTTGTCGAGCATATCAAGACCTTGTTGTTGCTGAGAATGGCTCTGGTTCACTTTGGGGGAACTCTGGTCCTCACTTTGAGCACTGCTTCCTGGCTCCAGAAGGGAAGTGGGTATGCTGTTTAATCTCCTAAAGAAGCTTGTCATGCTGGCTTTCCTGAAATGAACTTGGCTATTCTCGTCACCAGAGGAGTTTGGGCCTTACTGTCTCTCAGGATGGCTGTGGTGCTTTTCAGGAGTGCTCTGGTTCTTACTTTGAGTGCAGATCTCTCAGCCTGATAGCACAGGTCCGTCACCCTGCTGCACAGACTTTCTAGCTTCCACCGCTGACCTTTGGACTTTCCCAGTGCAGATCCATGAAAGAGATTTGCATGAGACATTCTTGTGGGTTCTGTGGCTCTACTTGGACTCATGGGGGACGTTCTCATGGGCTATAGGCTGTCAGATGCACTCATGCAGGACATTGCTGTAGGAATCCAGGCCCTCAAGCTGGATTATTTGGGCTTTTAGTTTTCCCTTTACTACAATATACTAAGCCTCTGAAACTGTGAGCCAAAGCAAACTTTTCCTGTTTTTAAATGTATTATCTCAGGGAATTTGTTGTAGTGATAGAAAGCTGGCTAACCCAGCAGGCAAGATTTGATACTTCGCCCCACAGTGACCTGGGCCTTTTCTATTCATGGGATTGTCCAAGGAGTGGCAGCACGGCATCCTTCAGAATTATGTGAGGAATGCTCCAGCCTAAATTTACCAAGTCAGAGTGTGCACTTTAACAAGATCCTGGCATGATTCACTTCACATTTCCATCTGAGAATTGTTACGGTAGAACACCTGAAGTGAACCCATACTTCCCTGCTTGTCTGAAGGTACAGTACCCACTCCCTGGACCAGACCATAGGGTTATAAGGAAGGACTTCATTTTAGAAGTCTTGTGGGTACAAGCAAATCTGTTCTGGGTTTTGCCTATGCTATTGTCACTTTTCACCCAAAAGGAAAGATTTCTTTAAAAATTTTGAGAAAAAAAGGAGCTGAAACAATTTGTATACACAATAGGGCAACAAATCTTTAATACAATACAACTGTAATCCAGCACTGGAATGGGGGGGGTGAGGAGGTGAGGCCAGAGAAGGGCAAAGGGGACAAAGCCAAGCAGATGGGAGCACAGCGTGTCAGCCACAGGTCCGGCCCCCATCGCACACTTTCCTCTCTTCAGTGTTCTTTGCCAGCTGGAGGTTGAGGGGACATGCAGGGTGTGCTCCAATCAGTCCTGTGTTGTGAGTCCACAAACAAAGCAGCAGGGGTCGGCGGAGGTCAGAGGTGCAGCTCCTGAAAGATCTTTGTGTTGCCACCAGGAGGCAGTAGCTTTCACCAATGGTGTCCACTATCCTTAAAAAGATCCCTCTGGTGCTGTAAACTGGAGCTCATTCTTTCTTTGAAGAGTAGGGCGTCACTCAGGTAAGGTCATAGTTTTCTAAGGTTTCACCAATATTTATTTGAAAAACTACATAGCAACTTGGATACACTTACAATGTGATAGCTCCAAGCTCTTCTAAAAACAACACACACACACACACACACACACACACACATGTGTACATCTGATCACACTGATATGAATGGCCTACATTTTTTTTGCACATGTAACTTCCACGTGGCTGTCTTCTTCCTTTAATATTCCCCCAGACTTAAGTTGTGATCTTAGAGCACTTGAGATTCTGTTAGTAACCAGTTCTTTTCTGCTCTGAAAAAAAAAAAAAAAAAATCTTCTGTGAGGAAATGACACATCATCCAAGGAGACTGTATCCTTCTGACCCGTGTGTGGGGGGAAAGGACTGCTGCCTTTTTGGGATTCATGACTGAGGTTTTGTTGTTTGTTTCTACATTTGTTTCCTACCACTGCTCTAGCAATTTGTTACATGTTTATCTGCTTGCTTTAAATAATTTGTTAAGCTACAGCTATGAAAGGCATATGTCCAACATCTGACTAAAGTCCAATTGTCAGCCTGGGTGGTGGGAGAGAACTGATGCTTCACCTTTTTCACCTTTCAGGGGCTGCCAACATTCCCTGGCCTGTGGCTGCATCACTCTAACCCTGTTTCTCCTTTCACATCTCCTCTGATTTGGATTCTCCTGCCCACCTCTCATAATTATCAGTCATTACCTGGGGCTCACAGACAACTGAGGCCAACATAATCTCTCCATCAAAGATCCTGAACCAAATCACATCCACAAAATCCCTCTGGCCAGGGAATGTAACATAGTCATAAATTCTGGGAATTAGGTCAGGACATTTTTAGAGCATCGTTTTTCCATCTACTAGAGCCAGAAAGGTGGAAATGCTAAAATTGTGACCCTTCAGAACATAAGCACAAGTTAAGGGGATTTTATGTCTGTCTACAGGAGGAGCTGCTTGAGTTTATACCACAGATCAGTTCTCAGGCCCCTCAGAAAGGAAGCAGCAGAATGGATATCTTGTGGAGCTTCCATAGGGCAGGGGTCATGTGAAAAAGTGTGACCATACTCAAAGGGGATATGGAGGCGTGGACAAGTCCTGCAATCTGCCACTTAGGTCCTTCCATGTTTTAGGCACAGCACTGGGCACTCAACCCGCACTTCTTTCATTTAATCTGACAAGAAGCCATGAAAAACACATTAGTGTCTTTGCTGTACAGATGACGAAGCTGAATTGTTCATCTATGATGGGCTCTTTGTAGAAACTTAGGGGCACGGATTGTCTGGAGAGAAGATGATGTTTCTGAATGTGGTTTTTAATAACTAGAATTCCCTTCTCTGAAGGAAGAGTTTATAGCTTTCCCAGAAGCCTTATCCTGTTGGTAAACTTGGTCTTACTCCAGAGGGCCAAGGCCCCTCACCATTAGTGAAGATGGTGTTCACTGTGCTTTCAGGGATACCACTTACTGTCACCTTTCCCCCACTTACTTGGCTAGTAGAACATTGGATCTGCTTGATTTTGTTGAGACCAGAAACAATAGAGTGTCTTAATGGTTGATATCCAGGACTCTGTTAGAGAATGCATTCATATTTGATGAACAAGTATTGAATACTTGTCATGGGCTGTGAGCTGAGCTGGGTTCCTGGTACCTAACTCGGTAAGTGATGGAAGTGGGCTGCACTCCTCTACCAGCGGGGGGCCAAGGGCTTTATGGTGACAAGAAGGAATCGAAGTCCTGGTGAACCTCATTGCTACTTAACCTCCACATTGAAGGATCAGATGACGAGATTTCCTCCTGGGCGCTGGTATTTTTTACCTCTTATTCTGCATTCCCATGAAAGTTCAATGTCAAAATATGCACCTGTCTATTGTTCAGGCTAGAGCTCTCTGTCACAAGCATAGAAAATAAAGGCACCATATTGGCATTGAAGGTGATTTCAGCTGATCTTGCTACTGCTTAGGCTTCCACTCAGTGCTGTGTGCAGGAGACCGCTCAGCTGGCCCTCTGTGGCCACTTGTGCTAGGTCTTTCCTGCTCCCTGTTCAGTGACAGCAGGGTCAGAGCTTGAAATCGGCCATAAGAACAGTCGTACCCCAAAGGCTACAAGTGTCATAAGGATTTTTTCTTCCTCTAAAGAGTCAGTTTTTAGTATCATACCACTGTCCTCAACACACACAGTTTGTGTGAGCAGTACCGTAATTAATAAATAATTAAATAGATGAAGAAATGTTAATATTTGTTCATATTAGTAGATTAAAGTAATACTAAAGAAAAGCATATCTTAAAACTCACAGATGTCGGTGTTGGAAGAAACACTGGTAATCACCCAGGATATTTCTCCATTTGTCAGACAATGAAATCAAATTAACAGTAATCCAAAGAGCTCTGCACACTTCTTGGGTGAGGCAACCTGGACCGCCCCAAAAGATGCCCTTCTGTGCTTTCCCCAGGGCCTCCACCCCTGGGATTCAAAGACTGTGGGTGTCCTAGGACAGGGTGCTAAGGCCACATTGTGGTAGGTGCTGTGAAGGGGCAGAGTAAGGGACTAAGTCCAAGAGCCAGGGCTTAGGGTGGTTCGCCTCTGCCTGGGCTTGTACATTAAGCAGGAAAACAGCTCTGTTCTTCGTAAGTCCTTTCTTCATTCCAGACTCTCCTTTCCTGTCCAGCCTGGAGCTCCTCAGGCCAGAGACAGGGCCAGGTGCTGGCCAGTCCCAGCCCCTCGGCTGCTGATGTTCATGGCCCATGAGTGGGTGTGGTCTCTCAGGAGAAACCCAGGGCAGGGGAGAGTGTTTTTATTGGGCCATTGTTGTTCAGGAAACCATCTTTCCAGGACTAACCAAACCAAACAGATTAATCTGTTGTAAAAATTAATATAAGCAGAAAATGCACCACAAAGCCAGGAGAGCATAGGATTTTCTTTTCTTTTCTTTTCTTTTCTTTCTTTCTTTCTTTTTTTTTTTTTTTTTTTTTTTTTT
>NDGN011545713.1:0-23377 GCA_002564285.1 Tympanoctomys barrerae | reverse complement strand
TCTTTTCTTTTCTTTTCTTTTCTTTTCTTTCTTTCTTTCTTTCTTTCTTTCTTTCTTTTTTTGCTCTTAAAATTAGTCTTTATTGTTAAACACTTAATCTTTTGTAATGTGAAACATATAAACTCTAGGTGATTAGAAATGGAAATGAATCACTGCAATTACAAACAGCATATTATTCCCAATTCAAATAATTTTATACATGGACCTTTTATATTTTCTGTAGCTCATTAATGATAATATTGTCTATTCAGGTTTGACTTTTAATTGTTCTTTGGGAGAAAAATCTTCATTAGAGTTTTGCTTTATTTGTAAAACTATACATGAGGCTGACGTACAAGCTTATGAAGTCACAGAACCAGCTTATCCTAAAGCATTTTTCCCTATGAAGGAAATTCAAGCATTTCTGTGACAATTCAATGACACTAAAACTGTGATTAGTTGTTGCTATTGTTATTCCTGGGGAGTGGGTACATGCAACTCCCTTGGCCTGCAGATGGAGATGCCTGAATCTATAACCCCGGAGGCCCTGGATTCAGAATATCTGGGTGAGGCACAGGAATTCACCAGGAGGTGTGAGAAATATGCCCCAGGATGACAGGTGGTAGGGGCACCTGGGCCGGCCTGGCAATGTGACCTGGCCTCAGGCAGTGATAACAATGTGTCAACACTTGGGAGTTTTTCTTTTTCCTATGCAGGTGCAAGCATGAGGGTGAGCAAAGCAGTGGAGGAAGGTAGAATGGGAAGAAGTTGGGCGGCAAGTCCCTTCCTCTCTGCAATCATTATACTACATACTCTTTTGTGGGCAGGAGCTGATGAAGATTATGTTGCATAATGAAAAATAGTCCTTTCCTATAAATCTCTGTGTGTTTGTGAAGTCACTTAAATTTTTGTGTTGTGCTTCCTCCTCCCCTCTCCCTTTCACTCATTACCTAGTCAGTGCTCCAGGGCCCAGTAAGATAAATGATGGAGGTGTGAGACAACAGGAAATGGAAGGAAGGGCTGTGGTAAGCCAGAAAACACTGGCTGTACCTGGCTGTGCTGAGTGCCTTCTCTGCAACCGACTATTTGTTTGTTTTTGCAGTAGTGAGGATTCAATCCAAGGTTTTGCACTGAGCTACATACATCCCTTGTCCTTTTGGGTTTTGGTTGCTTGTTTATTTGAAAAAAGATTTCACTAAGTCACAAGTTGCCAAGGATGGGCTCAAATTTAAAATCCTCCTACCTCAGCCTCTCAGGGTTTTGAGATTATAGATATGTGCCACTATGCCCAGTCAATTGTTACCACACAGGAATGCAGACTGACAATGGCTAGATATCCCTGTTTTCTAGTAGAAGCCAGATATCCTGATTTTTGTGCAATATATCCCCATTAATGAATGTTGGCAAGTAGTTCAAGTTTTTTAAACCCCATGCGGGCCAAACAAAACACATCTGCTGGCTGGGTCCAGTCTGTGGGTGGGCCTCCAATTTGCAAACTCTGCTCTAGACTGAATGATTCCAGCTTTGGGATCTGCACAGACATTCCTACCCCCACCTGCCCCATAGCTGGTGGTGGGTGGGCATGATCTAATTTAGGACTGGGTTCCTAACCCTAGTTGCACATTAAAATCACTTGGCAGAAAGAAAGATTATATGCTGATGCCCAAGCTTCATAGCCAGGCATCCTACCTGGTTTGGGTAAAATTTCCCAGGTCCTCTGCAATTGGAATTGATCTTCACTGTATCTGGGGAAAGAGAATCTTAGGAAGATAGTTTCCAGATCTGAGAAAGGACACCAGACTGGAACCCTCTGGCCAGGGATAGGATTTTCTCTGATTTTCTGTGGGAAGAAGCCTAAGTTAACAGTTACAAAGTTACATTATTCCAAGTTTTATCTTCTGGTTTCCACAGGTCATCTCTGTGTTCTTATAGCCTACTACAACTTATAAAGGTCATGGCCATGGTATTGGTGAGGAAAATCGACAAAGTAAAGGTACTTGGCCCTTGCAATTCCCCTCCATTATATCCACATAAAGAAGACATGTACCTGGGCAAGACTGAAAGCCAGGAGCACCAGGTGACAACTAGCAATCCAGAGGGATGATTTTGCCACACAGAAGAGCTGTGTCCAGCTGTGTCCAACTGCACCACCAAACATACCAGAGGAAAGCATCCTGCCATTGAGACAGGATGCTGATACATGGGTGATGAATTACTTTTTTAACTTTTGGTACTTAGCTCAGTGTTTAGCCAACGGTGGGCTCTAAATGCATGCTGAAGGAGTTGGAGGGAGTCAATGGCTGTCTTTAGTATTTTTCTGCTTTTTGAGGGCATTCTTATTCTTCCCACTCCCTGCCTGTGAGCAGATGAGGGGCAGGGTTCTGTATGCGAATTGGGTTCGTTAAACTTGCTTTCATATTAGCTGCTGGGCTTAGAGCAAGTTCACAAGTTACCAGAGTGGCTTCTTACAAAGACTTCCCTCACATACATTAATTGGCCTTTAACACACAGGAAGACACCAGCGAAGTTTTATAGTGTGTGGAGCGTTGTTGAACCAGGAGCCAGATTCCCAGTTTTCCCTGAACCCACCATTTTCCCTTTGAAGTCAGCAGGAACCCTGTTTGGGGTGTCTAGAGAGAAATGAGGATCTGGTCTATGTGAATTGTTAGGAAAATATATTGAAGTGCTAACGTGAGATTATATTACTCCAGGAAAACACTTTAGCCAGAGGGAGCTGCAGTCTGAATGCAATTCTGGGGTCAGAAAAAAGAGTAAAATGTATTTTTAGAATTCTGTTAATGCTTTTGGTTACCTCCAAGGAAATAAGGACCCATTGTCCTTGACATGTTTAAAATATGAATTGCCAATTAACGATACCATTGGCAAATTGCTCTACAATTAAAAACATAGAAATGTTGTTAGAGGCAATTAGAATAATTGTCATATGTTAGTTATGGGTTGATGGATTTTGCGTGCTGCCAGCAATTACCTTTTGAGCTTGAGCTTTTCTGAACAGAATCCAAATCCATAAAGACACTGATATAATAAGAACTGTCTTTGTTGGCATGCCTGCCGTGTTTTTAGTGTCTTTTAAGGTATGTAATTATTTTTAATTAGGCTTCCAAAAGAAAAAGTTTTAATGTGTGCTTTACTAGGTCATCCTTAGAGAAACATGTAACCAATTTGAAAGTAGAAGGGAATAGAAGGAATCCAGACTTCGGAATCAGGCAAACCTCAGTTTACATATTTACTAGCGTAATACATTAGGCAAATTAGCCTTTCAGAAATTCAAAGGAAAATACAGAGGTATTTCTGTTCACTGACTTAATTCTTTCTACCATTCTGGTCACAAACTGAGTTGGACAAGAGCTGAATCAAACCCAGTGGTTAGGTTCGATGCTGCCCTAATGGGGAAATTTGATTTGGTTCTCTGTTAATAGTTTGCACTAGAGTTGTACAGTCAACAACCTTCACATTTATACATGACCACTCTGCTTGGAGCTAGAATCCCTTTTGCCTTTGCCCTCAGATAAGCATCTCCTCTTTCCTTCATTAGATCTTCTCCTAGCTAATCTTTTTCTTGTTGTCTGTGGCTGCTTTTGTGCTACAAAGGCAGAGTAGAGTAGTTGTCACAGAGACACTGTGGCCCACAAAACTGGAAATATTAGCTGTCTGGTCCTTGACTATCAAGTCTGTTCCTGGTACTGATGACTATCTAGACAAATACCCAATTATGTTAAACTAATGGCTTATGGCTCTGAATTTCATTCATACCTCTTTCATTAGTGGGTCAGGCGGTGTAGCTGTTTTTCTTGATCCTCATAGCCACTTCCAGATTGTTCTTCTTCCTTCTTTCCCCATATCCCTGCAGCTCTGGATCTCAGGATTTCAAACTCTCCATCCACATCTTCCCTATCACCCAGCCTCCCTGTGGTACTCATCTACTGATCCCCACTCCTGTCCCATTGTCATTCACGCAATCCTCTTCTCATCACAATTCCTGGTAATTTTCATAACTGTACCAGTGGTCATTCTGCTTTCCTGGATTCTCAAATCTTGAGTCTGATCAACTGCAGGGATTTCATTTCTCTCCAGTGTCCTATGTATTGAATGCTGGACATCCTTCTCCTCCCAGCCTCTTCCCACCATGGTCATCACTAAACTTGTCTTTGTGGATTGGTGTAACTCTTGACACCAAGCTCTTATCTATAACCTTATCTCTCTCACTTTCTTCCCCTGCTCTCGTTCTTCTCCTTTTCTTCCTCCTTCTTCTTTCTCTCTTACCCTCTCTCTATGTCCCTATGTCTCTGTCTCTCTCTGTGTCTCTGTCTGTCTTTGTCTAGCTCTGTCTCTGTGTCTCTGTCTTTCTCTGTCTCTGCCTCTCTCTTTTTTCTCTCTCTACACTGGTATTGAACCCAGGGCCTCTGCACTAAGCTACATTCCTAGATCCCCAGTTCTTTTCCTGTTTTTAATTTTTGAGACAGGGTCTCTCTAAGTCCCTAAGTTGTGTAGACTGGCTATAATTTGGGCGGGTCTCCTGCCTCATTATTCCAGAGTACTGGGATTGCATGGATGTACCATCACTCCTAGCTCACATCTCTTACCTCCTTTGGCTTCTCACATCTCCACCACCTCCACCTCTAACCTCCTATCTTCACTAAGAATATAGACACAATCAAAAGGGAATAGCAAGCAGGAGTGCCTGAGTTGAATCCCTGGTCCCACCAAAAGAAATAAAGGGAATAGGTGCAACCTCCCTTCATCCACTCTGGCCACCTGCATCATACTGTACCATGAAATCTACCATTCAGCTTGTTTAAGGTTCCATGATCCTAGAACAGCCCATCCTCTCCATTGACTCTTCTCTTGCTTATTCAAGAACATTGTTCTTACATTCCTTTTCTTTCCTTACCACATTCCTGGTTTTTCCTGTTCTCTACAAGATTTATTGACTCATTATAAATTCCTTGATATTTCACCCATCTCAAAACAACAAGCTCTCTTCACTCTATTTCTTCCTCCAGTCACCATTCCACTTCCCTACTTGTTTAACACAACTTCTTGTGGTGCCCAGTTTTTCTCTCTAGTACTGTCTGTACCTATCCTGCTTTAGTTCCCTTTGCTTCCCATAAAAAGAGCTCCTATGAAGGCCAGGAATGAAGTCTGTTACTAAATCCAGTGATCAGCTCTTAGTTCCTCACCTAGACCTTCCAAAATCATTTCACAGAGTTGACAATTTCTTCTTGGCTTTCAGAACCCTGCATTCTCCTGAGGGAATTGAGGGCTGCATCATGAGAGAGAACCTGTTAGGAGACCCTGGGAACAGTGGAATTGATTGTGTTCAACCTGCAGGAGTAGGCTCCTTTCTGTAGAAGCTCCAACTTTCTAAAACATCTGTCATCTGGAAAAAGAAATCCTTCTCATTTATGTGAATCCCAGAGGACCCTATTTGCTAATGGGAGTCTGGACAGAGGTATGAAGAAGAGTGAACTCTGACACCTGATTGTGAAGTTATGACTTCAGCTGGAATATTGCGCTTTGTAAGCTTCAATTGTTTAGAAATTCTGGATAGGGATGATTGTGTTTCTCATCACAGAGACACAATACTCAGCACTCACAATTTAAAGGAAGAGAGGTTTATTTGCACTCATTTAGTCCACAGTTATCCAGCCCCAAGGAGGTATATATGGTGGAAGGGCCGAAGCAGAGGAAGAGCTGCTGAGAGAGAGAGAGAGAGAGAGAGAGAGAGAGAGAGAGAGAGAAGCTAGCAAGGGAGATAAAGCCTTCTAGGACATGTCCAGTGACCTAGAGCACAACTCCTAACACCAACCCAACTGTAGTGCTTCATAATCCAATCACCATCCAAAAGCTCAGCTGAGTGTGTGAGGCTTTGGGGAAACATCCAAACATAACTATAACAACATGTTAGTGGTATTTTTAGGTGGGGCTTTTGGGAAATAAGGTTAGCAGAGGTCATTAGAGTGGAGGTTCCAGATGTCATTAGTGGCTTTATAAAGAGACCTGAGCTAGCATGCTTGACCTATCTGAAGATGCAGTGTCCTCTGCCTTGTAAAGATGCCAGCCACAAAAGGCCCTCATCAGAAGTTGAGCAGAATGCCCATGGCACACTCTTGGATTTCTCAGCCTACACAACCATGAGCTAAATAAATCTCCATTCATTATAAATTACCTTGGTGTGAGGTATTTTTTTGCAACAGTAAAAAGAGACTAAGACACTGCATTAGCATTAAAAGTCACATGTCTTAGGAAACCCCATGGCTCTGGACAAACTTCACAGTTTGTTGCTCTGTTTCACTCCCAGCTACTAACTGATGGTGTGGCTTTGAGGCCATCGTATCCCCTCTGTAGCTCTATAAAATGAGTTTAGACTAGATGGGTGGATCTCAAACTTTATTGTGCATGAAAATCACCTGTTAAAACAGGAATGCTGACCTTACCCCTGAGATTTCTGATCCAGCATGTTGGGTAGAGCCTGACATGCTACACCAGAGGATCACAAAGATCCATTTGTCTTCTAACAGTCTGTGATTCTATGGCCTGCTCTCTGTGACCCTTACAATTTTGATAGGAAGATGAGATTCACATATAGAAAACACTCCATTCATTGAGCCACTTATTCACTCAACAATACTTCCTGAGCACTGTTCTAGATGATGAGGACCCAGCATCCAACAGAATTGTAAGATTTATAAACCTCTGATGGCAGGGACTTAACAAATTGGTTTTGCACCAATATAGCTCCCCCATGCCATACTCCATGAAGACTCCTAGAGCTGGAGCGGAATAGAACACACAAGGAAGCAGTAAGCTATGCATGTCCTAAAGGTAAGCATATAGCTGCTGGCTTGGCTGAGCTTAAACTAATCTGTGTCCAAGAGATAGAGCACTTACCACCCTCACTGGCCACTGAGCAAACACACCTAAACTCTGTATGTCAAGGTCAGTTTCATGAGCAGGATTAAATTTTTAAAAATATTTCCATTTGTCTCTTATAAAAAGTAAACATTTTAAGCCTTATCTGAGATTTTCAAGAAGAATATAAGATTTCAATTATTTTATTCTTGTAATCAAGTTGTTTTATTTTACTGCCATGGAGTATATAGGAGAGCTTACTTTTTACAAATAGGCAGATGGTCTGCCTTTCTTTCATACCTAGTTCCAAGAGAGGAAGAGGGAGGCTGTTTTGTGGCTTGTTGAAGAACAAGGATATTTATTGCCTAACAAGTTGAGTTCAGCAGCATTTGCTGGTTGGCACGCTGCATTCAATCAAGTGCCCTGACAAACATGTCAAGGTCAACTGATAACACTAATTTTGTTGACATTTCTAATGACAGGTTTACTTGATTACACTTTATTCTTCTCTTAAAATCCACTCACATTTTATTGCACATCCACTTAGGCACACTTTGTTGTCTCAGTTATCTATAGCCACATAACAAATTACCCCCCAAATTTAGTGGCTTGAAACAAGGTCTGTTTTCACTGATCATGATTTTGTGGGCAAGGAATTTAGGTAAGACTCATGAGGATGGCTTATCCTTCCTCCTCTGTTGGTGGCCAACCTCTTTTATGTACTTCCTTTTAGCTAGTGGCAGGGCTGGGCTAAAAGATCTGTAATGGCTTCAGATTTTTGGTTTGGGGTAATGATGCTGGTTGGGCCACTCCATTTATGTCCACATAGCTTCTTTTTCCTTGTGGTCTTTGCTCCTTCAGACTTCTATATTTAAGAAGATTTGCAATGCAAGAGTTTAATGAAGGGTTTTTTCCAATGAGCTACATTCCACACTCTTTTTATATTTATATTTTTTTTATTTTGAGATAGGATCTCACTAAGTCATTAATCTGCTCAAGCTGGGGTTGAACTTGCAATCCTTCTGCTTTGGTCTCCCAGTATGTTGGGATTATCAGCATGCACCAACATGGCTGGCCTGAACTACTTTGTATGGCAGCTCAGGGTAGGAAGCTGGAAAGAGCCAAAGCCGCCCAGTTCAGAAGTGGTACCATATCACTTCCACCTGGGATAGGATTCTATGGATTGGAGTGAGTCACCTGGTCAGTCCTGATGCAAGGAGTGAGGAAAAATAGTCTATCTCTTCATAGGAGGAGCTACTGGTAAGCTGCCTTTGCAGGCAATTAATCTACACTTGGTTTAATGCTTTGATATGAAGTCAACACCCATGGAGTAAGAGAGGTGTGGTTCTTTGGGGGGATGGGAGTGACAAGGTCTGGTGACAAGACAAAAACTCTTCTTTAGTTTATAGCATCTAAATCCAAGAAGAGTGCCACCCCCCAGGAAATAAGGATATTCAAATGATTATATGAAAAAATGTAGCTCATGGAGAGGAATGACAGTGAAAAATATATAATATGTGTTCCTCTCTATGTCCATGATAAATTTGAACTGTGTCATAAACTCCACCATCCCTTTGGAATAAATATAACAGTCCATAAAATTCACAAATGCTTCTTATTATCCTGAATGCAGCTCAAAGAAAAAGAGAACTGAATGGCATGAGAGGATTTTTACCAAAATCTCATGGGCAGCAGATGTTTAGAATGCTCTTCAGTTTAGCAGCAATAATGCCAACCACATGCTTGCCTTTATTTTTGGAATTATTTTATTAAGAGCTTGTGAAAATATGAAAAATGTAAAAACACACAAGCATATAAAATATATAACATACAAAGAGCATGGTCTATCCCATAGCAGTGAGGGGAGACAGTTTCTTGAGGTATGTATGTATTGGCGGGGGGATGGCCTGGTGCTTCTCTATCTTTATGTCACCAAGGGATCTTGTTAAAAGGTGGATTCTGAGCCAGTAGGCCTAGGTTGGGGCTGGGTTCACATTACTGAGGATCCCTGGGGGATGCTGATATTGTAGTGAACAGATTTAAATCATCTATGAAGTACAGGAAGGAGAATGCTTGATAGGAGAATGATCTTCCTGCTTGAGGAGCAGGCCAGGCCTTTCAGCAAATATTGCCTCTGTGCCTATCATGTACCCAAAACAGTGACAGACAATGATAATACAAAAATCAAATTAAAAGTCTCTGAGTTTAATAACTTATTGGCCTAGAGGAGAAATAGACATGAAAGGGAATTGTAACAGAGAATGATTGGAGTAGGTGAAGGATTGCAGTGGGTTCCCTGTGAGCAGAGGGTTTGGAATCCTGTTCAACCCCTAAATTGCAGAAGATATGGGCCAGTCAGTTGATCTCAGAATCTCAGTAACTGCATCTAAAAATGATTATTTCATCTAGGTGTGCTGGCATATGCCTGTAATCCCAGCAATGTTGCAGGCTGAGACAAGAAGAGGATTGTAAATTCAAGCCTACAATTTAGTGATACCTTGACTCAAATGAAAACAAAAAGGGCTAGAAATGTAGCTTAATATAAGTACCTGGGTTCAAGTGCCAATGTACCAAGGCAAACCAAAGAAACCAAAGCAAACCAAAAACAATACTTTGATGGTATTGACTTCATAGAATTATCTTTTCATTTGGTGCTAAGGATGGAACCCGGTGGCCTCATGCAAAATATACAAGTGCACTGTGTCCACATCATGGAATGTATATGTGACCTCACTGAAATAAAGCCATAATATAAAATAATGCCTAGCATGTAGTAAGCACCCAGAGATTATTAATGATTCTTATTTCATAAGTGTTGCTTTGAAAGGTTAGGGAAAGGTCAATATATATTTACCTTGAAAACTTTTAAGTTATTAATCATAGAAAACATTTTGGCAATCTAATAGTAGGTATGAAAAAGGAACTAATATGTCTGTTCTCATGATAAGCCTGAGAAGGCGGCACCATAATGCACATCATGAGACATACATAATGTAGTGTGAGTGATGGTGATAGAGAAAGAACTTTGAGTTTATTTGTAACTAGGCATAGTGGTGCTCACCTGTCAATTCCAGCATTCTAGGAGGCCAAGGTAGAAGGACCACAAGTTGGATCCTCTTCTGGTCAATTTAGCGACTTAGTGAGACCATGACTTAAAAATAGAAAAATTTAAAAAATAGGACTGAATATGTAACTCAGTACAAAGGCATTGGTTCAAACAATAGAACTGTAGAAAAACAGAAATAAAACTATTGTTGATTCTTTGTGACCTTGAAATAATTATTTAACCTTAGCTTTCTTCTCTGTAAAGTGGGAACAATAAAAACTGTCAAATTCAAACTTTATGAGGTTATCCAGTTGCGGTGGTTCATGTCTGTAATCCCAGCATGTGGGAGGCTAAGGTGGGAAAATCATTTGAACTTGAGAGTTCAAGACCTGCCTGGACAACAGAGTGAGACTCTATCTTAAAAATAAAAACAAAAGCAACCCATAAAAAATATCCCCCAAATCCAAAGTTTATGAGCCTCAAATGTAATGCTTCTTTGGTGTCCACAGAGCTGGTGTCTTATCACTTATTAACTTGAGTGGCCTTGAGCAGTTTTTCTTGACTCCTATCTCAATGAAGCAAGTATATAAAGCATTTAGCAAAGTGACCAACATATAATAAGTGCTCAATAAAAGTAGCTGTTGTGATATGACATTGATTTGAGAAAGAAAAGGCATCCTACTTCATTAAGGTAAGTATAAACATGCTGTTCTTAGTGCACATGGAAGTGTCACTGTTGTGTTGCTGGCTGCAAGGCATAATTTCTGTCTTCCCATACTCCCAATATTTCATGTGCCTCTCTAAGTGACATTTGGAAAAGCAGCAGAGTGGGGGTGAGAGATAGTCAGTGGAGATATAATTAGGCTATTCCATCATTATTGTTGTCAGACCCAAGGGCTCCCTTTTATGCTGTGTGTCACTCCAGAAGCTCAGGATTTTGAAATGCTCATAGGTTTTCGTGATTTTTTCTTTCTCTTTCCAGCAAAGCAGTTAAAACTTCAAATTCACAAGGCAAAAACAAGTAAATAGGTTCTGGTTTTTGCTTTAGACCATGGCTTTCATAGGGTTTGGCTCTGGAAGATGCTCTTAGAGGTGGGCTGTGAAGGACCGCAGCTGAGCTACAGGTATCAGCCAGTCTTGCTGCAAAACCACAGCTGCTTTGGGTTGGTGATGTGTGAGCATTAGCTAGTACCTCAAGAGCCAGGCATTGTGCAAAAAAACACATCCCTATTCACTACCACCACCAAAGGAAAATGTTGCAGTGGGGGACAGGGCCACCTCAAAATTCTTTCCTCTTATATTCCATCCCCAGATTTATTAGCTTCCTCTTCTATCTTCTCCCCTAATCCATCTCACTGCCAAGATTACGATGAGGAAGGAGTTAATGAGTACACAGCTTTATTTTCCTTGGAAGAGAGATACAAGACTGGCTCAAAGCAGGGCTGTCATCACCCTGCAAGTCTTCAGGGGTTTTACAGGTAATTATTAACCCTTTACAGTGCTCCTGGGAGAGAAACCTTTGTGGTGAAAAAACTTAACGAAGATTTTCCATCTTTAAGAGATACATGGATTCTCAGATTTTCAGACTTAAACAATTCAGTAACAATTTAAAAATAAACTTTAGATTCATGTAGCCCTATACAGTTCAGTTCATGATACCTCTGGGTCCTGCATCAAAGCATATCCTTTTTTTTAAGCTTTCTTAGCACCCAGGTCAGAAGGTGCTATTATCCTGGCCTTTCATTTCAGTAAATTTCAAGAAAGATAATCATGAGATGAAGATTTTTATGATAATAATAATAAAGCCTTGATGGAACCCAGGTGTTCTGAAGACTGTCCTGGTTATTTCTTTTTTTCTGCTGTTTTTGTGGTGCAAACCTAAGGCCAGGCCCCCACGCCTGGGGCTGTTTTAATGTACTGAACAGAAAATAGAATCTCTTCCAACACTAAGAAAGCACCTGTGGATCTCAGCATTCTTAAAAAAAAAAAAAATCAATAATCTCCACCTTTCCACCTAGAATTCTAGCAATCTGCTGCAATTCATTCCCAGAAGTTACCTTTTACAAAAATGTCCTGTGATCAACCTGCCTTCTTCTTGACCTTTGTCTCTCTCTCTAGTTCTTGGTGACCTGTGGCTCCTCTCTTCAGTAGTGGGTTTAGGATGATTAACTGGAGCATCTGTGTTCCCGAAAGACCTGCCGTGAATCCCAGTGGGGATTTGAGTCCATGCCACCCAGTCCCATATTTGGTCTCCAGTCACTTAAAAAAACTGGAAAATCTAAAAAGCCTGGATGACCCATTCAAGGAACAAGTTGCTAAATGCATAAATAGGGCTATTGAGGACATGAGGATCTAGAATAATCAAATCAACTTTCGCTCTGTGCCTAAAGAACCAAGATTTGGTCATTTAGAAGCAGGACATAACGGCCCTTCGAAATTGGTTTTGGCATTGTTGTCTCCCTGATCTTAGGCTGTGGCCACAGTGTATTCTCCCCGAGCCATATATCATGGCTCTCCAAGCCCACGCTTTCACTGCAATCACACACAGGTTGCTAGTATGTGGGCAAACTTCCATACATGGTATGAGGAGCAGACATGACTTCATGCTTTGCTGTAGACAGAGAAACTGCCAAGGCCCAGGGGCCCCGTCCCCCAAGTGTTCCTCAGTTTGGAATCCTTTTCTCTGGCTGCGTGGTAACCAGCCCACAGGAGATGTTTTAGGTTTGTGGGCAAATAACTTTGCATAGCTTCCAATCTTTTTCTCTAGAGCTCTGTGATCCCCCAAAAAGCATCTCACAGGTATAGCCATAAGTATTTGAAAAACGTTTTAGAATACTCATTAATGGGACCAACTTGAAAGAAAAGTTTAGCTCAGCATTCCAACAAGTTTAATCCTTTCAATTTAGTTTTCTTGCATATGCTGTTTTATTTTGGGCCTGGGAGAATGATCCAACAGTTCTGTTAAGAAAGTGGTCATGAATATTCTATGTTAAATTATTCTTTTGGTTTTTTTGGTCTTGAAAAGTTTATGCAGTGACATAGAGGACTTCATCAATTTGGTTCCTATACATTCCATTCCTCCAGCTTATTATTATTTTCATCAAAAGGTATGAAACCAAAATGACATATTTCTTCTTGTTCAGATGGAAGATTTATGTTTATGTGGATTATAAGCGATTCATAACACATGGTTCAAGGATTTGGCAGAAGAGGTCAAGTACATTTTTCCGACAATATTTCTTGGGCGTCTTATTTGAGTTGATTTACATACATTTCCGCACTCCTGTGGGCATCACTGCAGAGATCACTCTCCCCCCCAAAAAAAAAAGAGTGAAAAAGAAATGAAACACCCTTCTCTGTTAGCATGATGAATCAGAAGAGAGGAAAAGAGGGAGAAGTCAGTGAAGAAAAGGTAAGAGGAAAGACAACAGCCATCCCTTGACTATGAGACTCAGGCCCAATTTTGGTTAAAGACAAGAGGTGATTAATCTTAAGGCTGAAGGAAGCCGAGCACATTTTAGTACATCTCAATTAAAGCACATCTCTTGGAAAGTGTCAAATAGGGAACAAAACCCTTTAGCTACTTTTTACTGTTGTTTTTGCTTTTGCTTCCCAAAGAGTATTTCCTCTTCTCTGTTTCCATAAAACACAAGTCAGACTTAATAGATTGGAGCAAATATTTTTCAATAGACTCGGCCTGTTTAATTTTCTGGAGAATATGCTCTTGAGAAGGGTCATGAGACACCGGGTAAGCCAAAATGTACCTCGGGACAGCTGCATTCTACAGTGCTAATCTTTCCTTTAATTTTTCTTTCTTTTTTTTTTTTTAACAGAGGTGTATACGCACTTTACTATTTCAGTGCAGTTACTACAAATGACATAGTTCTAATACAAATTATCCTAATGCGATCTGTCAGAGCATTAAAAGTTTTTAATGCTCCAGGTTAAAAGTTTCATGACTATTCTTTTTACTCTGAGACTTGGTTTCCTCAGTGCACATTGATTTTGGTAATCAAGGGTGTACTGCTGGATTTAAGATATCAAAAACAAGTTAGGAGCAGAGAACGAATTCCAAGCTGTGCTGGGAAGAAGGGAGCCACCCCTAACAAAATAATTGAAGAGGACATGTGTGTCGTTTTAAGTTTGTCTGTGTTCCTGGTAGGCACCTAGAAAAAGGGTGTGTGTTTGCTTTTACCATTCACCACGGTCTTGTTTGCAGCCTGGGGAGGGGGAAAGAAATCTTGGGGCCACAGTTCTAAAGCCAAGCTTTCCTTCCTAGCCCACTTTCTCTCGTCCGTTAAGCCTAGAGGGCTTATCTTTACTCCTCTTTGTAGGTTGTATTCTCCTCTATCAACCACCCATAGTCTCCCTTTAGCAGAGGGGTATCAGCGGGGCGCCCTTGTACCAGCCGGCTGCCTCAGCTCTGGAAGCTGAGGCAGGACGCTCACTAGAACCCAGCAGGAGTTTGAGGCTAGCCTGGGGCCACTTCAAGACCTGTCTTTTCCAAAAAACAAGGAAAAAAAAAAAAAAAAAAAAAGCACGCGGCGGGGACGGGCCCTCCCTCCCTTTCTCCTCCCAGTCCCCCGCCCTTCACACCTTGGGTGGGAAAGAGATGTGGGGGCGGGGCGGTGGCCCGCGGTGGGGGCGGGCTCACAGTAAACGGTCCAACGACCTTCCGTGTGGGTTCCGGCAGCCAATGAGCAAAGTGAGAGGGCGGGGCGTACGGCTGTTGCAAAGCATCCAACGTGGGCCAGAGGGGCCGAGGGGGTGTGTGAGGGCGCGCGGCTGGGGCGGGGCCTGGGGGACCGGCCGCGGCTAGACCGTGGAGGGCGAGCTGCGAGCTGCTAATTGTTCGGCGGCGAGGTCTGCGGGGCTCTGGCTGCGCTGAGACGCTGTGCGGACACCGTGCTCTGCTCGCGGCGCCGGGACAGCGGGGCCGCGGAGTCGGCGGTGCAGCCCGGGTGCCCAGCTGTGCGCTGGGAGCTCTGAGGAAGATGCCCGCCGACGCCGCGCTCCGGGTGCGAAGCTGAGCGCTTCTCGAGGCGGCGGCGCTTGGCGTGAGCCCGAGCTCGGACCGGAGCGCGGCAAGAGGACGCAGAGTGCGGCCCGGCCCCTCTGCCCAGATCCGGAGTTCGCGGCGAGCGCGGGCGGCCCGGCCCGCATGGGCGAGGGGTTCGCGGCCTTTGCCAGGCGCTTCGCAGCGACCGGGAGTCCGCGGCCGTGGACGGAGCTCGTGCTGGCGGCCATGCTCCGGCGCGCAGCTTAGCGCCGTGCGGAGACAGCGGGCGCGCCCGGGATCTCGCGGATCCCGCGCCGGAGTTCGCGGCGCGCTCCAGACAAGATGGCGCGGCCGGCCGGGAGAGCGCCGGGGGCCCAGCGGCGCGCGCCCAGCCTGCTCCTGCTCTGGCTGCTGCTGCTGCCCGGCACCGAGACCGAGACAGAGACCGCTGGGCCGGGCACACGGGCCCCCTGCGCGGCCGCCTGCACTTGCACTGGGGACGCGGTGGACTGCGGAGGGCGCGGGCTGACCGCTGCGCCGGGAGACCTGCCCTCCTGGACGCGGAGCCTGTGAGTTGCCCTGCCTGCGCCTCGGGGCGCTGTCACTTGGGGTAGGGGTGTGCGGCGGGTTCTGTGTCAGAAGTCGCGTGGAAGTGGCAGAGGGGGGAGCTTGCATCTGGAATGTGGAGGTGAGCGCGTGCACCTCGTGGGAGTCGGAATGAGCGGCACGGGGCGGAAGAGTTGGAGCTGTATCACAGGTGGCAAGGGTGAGCGGCAGTGCCCGGGAGTGGGGCGCGAGTGGTCGTTGGGCCTAGGGGTGAGTGGGTTTGCCTCGTGGGGCCTTGCAAGCCAAGAGTGTGGGTCTCTGGGGAGTGCAGGCCGGAAGTCCTAGGTGGCGAAGATTTGGAGGTGAGAAAGACTGTGGCGGGTGTGATGTGGGGCTTGTGAAGAGTGGTAGCGCGCGCGTGTGTGTGTGTGTGTGTGTGTGTGTGTGTGTGTGTGTAAGTGTAAGGAGGGAAACATCTGGAGCAGAGTGTCGGGAATTCTGTGTGCAGTTTGTGGGTATGTGTTTCTATTTTCCTCTCCTGTAATTCAACTCTTTGGTGTCAAAGCTTCTCGGTCTTACAGTGGATAATGAATGAAGGTGACTCTTGGCTCTCCCCATATTATAATTACATTATTTGGTAGTGTTTGTGGCTGGATCTCGGTTCCAAGGACCAGGGTGGCCTGACTTGGCTCCGGCCCTGGGTAGAAAGCCTCTTTTTCCAGAGGACCTAGGCGCGTTAGAAGGCTTTGATAACTTTTTGGAGATCTGTGAGTACTTTTAGAAGGCTGTTCTTTCTAAGTTGGTCGGCTTATAGCGAACTGTTTCAGACCCTTCCTGTCTGTTGCCTTGGGCCTTTTGGGGCTTCGAGACCCAGTGGGGTGGGGCCACCCTCGAGTTTTGCCTCCATAAATGGTGCAAATTAGTTTTGGAGTAGTAGTGCTGGTTCTGGAGAGACTGCCAGGGTCTTGGCTGACTGGAGCGGTTTGTTTACCCCAAAAGAGGTGCTTTCCTGTACTATCAGGATCGTGTCTTATTTGGAGTTAGTGGGATGCTTCTTATGGGAGTTTTGGCAGGAAAAAAAGACTTTAGGTTTCTGTAAACACGTTGGAATGGAGTAGCCTTCTTTTCATTTGTAACAATATCTGGTCCAGGAGTCAAATCCCCTCGGTAATCAGTATTTTACTATTTCTGTATAACTGTTGGTGCCTTCCAGAAAAGCCTATTTGGAGTAGTCCTCTAATGAACAATTGGACATCTTCGGTAGAACATAGAAAAGGCACTCTGACGTAAGGCGGCCAATCGTTTGCTTGTTAAGAACAAAACTGGGGGTGCAAGTTTTAACCAACACCTGTGGTTTGATTTCAGAAAATAGGGCCTGAGTATCTGGCTGCTGGGAGCAGAAGAATTTCTTCTGCCCATTTCTTTCCAGTTGGAAGATCCCTTGCCTCTCAAATGGGATTTTAACTTGGCACTAGGAGCAAGTACTAGAAGTTGTGAAGCTGGCCACCACGCTCTATCTATGATTTAGCTTTCTTTTCAATATCTGCTTCCCCTGTGGAATTTATTGACATAGGGAAAAATCAGTGGTCATAGGATGGGTTTTAACACAGGTAGTGAATGTGCCCGGTGCAGCAATGCCCCTGCAGGGTGTGTTAGTTAGTTAAGGCAGTCTGTGGAATTGTGAGTTTTCCTTTACATAAGTTTTTTGGTTTTTGAAAGACTTATGCGTGCAGAATCAGAATAACTTCTCAAGTGTTCACCTGTTGGAAGAACGACTTGCTGTACTATGTGTCAGTGGCCTTGTGGGGGAAGGCTCTTAGTTCCTAAGCAGTAACTTATGGGAGAGGACAGAGTATCCTTTTATTTGCACTTCCCTGTGGTTGCAAGATCCACTCTGCCTTGCCCCCCCCTTTTTTTTTGAGCTGGACACACTGGTCATTTTTGTTAAGTCTTTCTTTTGCTTAGAAGTGACATTTCACACAGTGTAAATCCTTTAAAATTGCAATCTTATTCTGTCTTACTCATGTACTTGATGATCAATAAATACCAAACTGGGTATTTTGAGCTTCAGGAGATTTGATTATACTCATGTTGTTAACTGCTTAGATTTTAAGATCCAAGTACTGTTCTCATTAATGTGGCAGCCCTATACAGTACAAAATGTGTATTCATTGAAAAATATTTGTGGCAGTATATTTCTTTCTTTTCTTTTTCTTTCTTTTTTTTTTTTTTTTTTTGGTTTTCTGAGAGGGTCTTGCTCTATAGTACAGGCTGTCCTTCTGATTGAAGAAATTTCAAGCAAATATGTTCTTCCCGCAAGTCTTCAGAACTTTCAGTTTTAAACTACTATTCCCGTACTCTGAAATTTGTAGAACAGTATTTATATGGCTTATATTCTTGGCTGTGATTCAGGAAGACATGAGTGAAGAAAGTCTCTGTGTATCCTATAATGAAATAGCTCGTAATTTCACTGAGTTTACACCTTCTAAGTCCATTGTGTCTAGAAGATGCTTTGAGCCAGTTTACAAGCCTGTGAACTAGATTTACTGCAGCCAGCTCAAACAATTTCAGGCTCTGGGTTTGCGATAGCAGGGAATCAGTGGCTTTATGGGACTTTTTTCCCCTTTGTAAATAGTGCATCTAATTTTGGAGTTGCTTCACGGCCTAGTACAAATTAAGTTAGTAAGATAAAACTTTTTAAATAGTGAATGCAAATGTAGTGTGAATAGGAAAAATGGAATGGAGCTGACAGGGTCAGATGGGTTTCTTCAGAGGGCCTGAGGACAGTTAATTCAACCTAGTAACTTGTAGTAGTGGAACTGTACCTGTGGCTTCTCTTGCATTACGTGGGTGAGGCTGGCATGGTCCAGCCCGCAGATTCATAAATAGTACTAAGCACTATCAAGCACTATTGCTGCTTCCAGAAACTGTAGGAGAAATTTGACTTCTTGATACTCAGTTGTTTGCTGTTTTTGAAAGATGGCTTTAGAAGTTATTTAAAAAGTATTAATTACACTTTACCTTAGATTTACCTGTGGCATAAATTTGAATACAGTATTCAGTCACAGAACTTTGCTGGCTTATTAAAGGTTCTGAGAGCTAAGAGCTGGCCTATGGATTTATAAGTGGGGAAGGAGAAAGAACAAACCCACAGTGCTTGTTCTCCATGGAGGGAAGATGATTGACAGGATTCAAAAGCAGGGGCATTTATAAAAGAACACCAAATATGGTCATCCTGAGCTACATAAGAATGAGTTTATTGATCTGGGTCTCTGTATCATATATTTGCAATGCCAAATCTATGACTAACCTAACCTTGAATGTTTTGGCATAGAAGTGGTGGTTATGGTTACATTAGAAAATATACAAACCAAGGTTACCTAGTTGTGAAGCAAAGCGGGCCTTTGTCTTTTAAATTTTACAGCTGTGCTTCAAGATCCAGGTGTGCAGGGTGTTATGACTGAGGATTTGGCAAATAGTTCCATCCTGTTTATGCAAATTAGATGATCAGATCCTTCCAGAACCTAAACTTTTTTTTTTTTTTTAAAGAAAGTGCATAGATGGTCTTATGAGCTTAGACATTTCTTTGTGTCTCTGTCTACCTGTCATGTAAGTGCTCAACGGACCTTCAGCATCCCCTGATTTGGAGTTTCTTGGAGCAGAGAATGATTTAGTTATTTACTGAACTGGGCTAGGAATGGAACCCATAGCCTTGTGCCAGTGTTCTGCCGCTGATCTACATCCCAGGCCATTTGAGGGAGAGTTTTAAACACAGGTGTGGCAACGAAGAATCTGAAAGTTTCCAGTGTCCTTAAGGTTCTAGAGCACTTGGCCTGAGCTCAGAATCCTTTTCTTTGCAGCAAGTGATGAAGCCCAGCCTCACTTGCCTTTTGAAGGTGAAGAGCGTGTTTCTTGCTAGTCCTCTGATGTCTTTTTTGAGCAAGGGGAAGTTTTCACAAGTAATAGTGCCTTGGGAAATAATATTGGTTGCCTTTAGAGAAAGGCATGTAGTTTAAGTACCACTGATAAGAATTTATGGCATAAAGCCTAATTTTTTTTTTCCAGTACTGGGGATTGAACTCAGGACTCTGCACTTGCCAGGCGAGCACTTATTCTACTTAGCTATCTCTCTGGCCCTAAAGCCTAATTTTTGAATACTGCCACATTAGGAAATGTCAGGAACCCTCTCCTCAGGCACTGGTGTGAATCCATTCTGATGTATATAGAGGGATAGTATCCCCTCTCGACTTGAGTATGTTAAGGCTTTTCCCCATCTCCTTTTCAAGGGATTTTTCTCTTACAAAACTTTCTCTCCATGCATACATTTGTTTATGAGACTTTTGAGTGGGTTAGGTATAAAAATGGGGAGCATCTTCAGGAAGATGAGGACACTTTGGTGTGGTGTGGTGAGAGCTGGTAGATAACCCAGGTCCTTGTTTTCTGGCTCCAGGGTTAATCACTGTGCCTGGGTTCCCTGCATGACTTCCCTGAACCAGTGGAGATGCCCTGTGGCTGACCTTTGTTGCCATCAGACACCATGCACACAATGAAAGGGCCTCTCCTTTCCTGCAGAGGTGTTTCCTTGGTGCAGAGCTTTTCAGCATCCTTTCTTTCAGCATGACTGGGAATGTCGGGGAGCTCACTAGGGGTTTGTGTATCTTAACAGTGCACCTGGCACAGTGCTGTGTACCTGCTAAAGCCCTCAAGGAAGAGCTGAGAGACAGACTGGACAGAGGCTGTGTAAAATAGACTTCAGTTATTTCAAAAGTGATGGCCACAGGAGAGGGATATCTAGAGGAGGATTCATTGAGTTGAAAGTTGCTGGGAGCACTAACAAATGTTAGTTGTACCAGGATCTTTTTTTTCTTTTCTTTTCCTCATTTGTTCAAAACATAAAAGAGATTCCTCTGACTTACCCCATAGGTTGAAGAACTTTAAATTTCATGAGCAAGCCTAACTTTCAACCCCCTTTGAATGAGCATGGTGACATTTAGTCACTGGGGACCTTCCCCTTCCTTGGCGACTGCAATTTGAAACCCTGGGGGTCTTTTAAAAGCTAACAGGACTCTGGACTGTGTTAATATTCAGAGCTGTTTGCAGTGGATGCGGTTTCAGGGGCTGGAGGCATTGTCTTGAGACAGGAGGGAAAAAGGGTGGAGGCAAAATATTCCCAGACAAGTGAGGGAAAATATCTTAAAAAAAAAATTCTCAGATGTTCTCTTGTCTGTGGGAAATTTAGAGACCATTAGGGTTTTTTTTATTTGTTTGTTTATTTTAAATGACATAAATATGATACTGAGCCAGTGGGGGTCTGTTCCTTCTAGATTTTGACTTAAGACTTTGTACGTCAGTAATGTGGTTATCTTCTGCTTTTGTTGCAAGTTAGAGTGCTAGAATTCATTATGAAATAAGATTTGTTTCTATCTCTACTGCAAAAAAGGAATACTTTGAAGACCAGGGTTAAATTTTTTACAATAATTTGACCTTTGAAACTTGTACATTTATTTTTTGCCCAAGGAATTTATATAGCTGGAAAGTTTAGGATGGTAGAATAGACACAAATTATTTGACCAATTATATAACAAGAGTTTTATAAATTTTATGATGAAAAACTTGATGGATAGCCATTTTTTTAAGGCAAAATGAATGGATCAATAAAGACTATAGAAAAAAAGAAAATTAAAGTTTTTCTTTGTTCAAATTGAAAGTTGCCAGTTTTCCTCTTCTGCAAGGGGGTGGTGGATTAACTGGCGGTGGACTTGTAACATGCAGCTGAACTGAATCAGCATGGTTGTGGAGCGGAGGCCCACCTGAGGATTATTGCCACTAGCCTAAAAGCAGAGCTGCCGGGAAAGATGTACTGTGTCTCCCGGAGAGGCTGGTCATGCTGCTTTCCCTGATATGAACTCAGCTGCTGTTAGAGGAGCCTGGGTCTTCTTCGTCTCTGAGGATGACTATGGTTCTTTTTAGGGGAGCGCTGCTTCTTACCTTGAGCTTTGTTTCTTGGTTCCAGTGCAGATCTCTCTGCTTGTTAGCACAGATCCTTCGTCCTGCTGGTGTAGACTTTCTAGCTTCCACCACTGACCTTTGGGCTTTCCTAGTGCAGGTCCTCCATACAGACTTGCATGTGACATTGTCCTTAGCTCCAGGTCTTCAGCTGGATTCTCAGAGGACAGTACAGTGGGATCCAGGCCCTCAGATGGTTTCTTTGGATCTCCAGTACTGTAATGGTTGATACATTGTGTCAATTTGAGAAGTTTAGAAGTTTAATAAGACATTCAGCAGGGGCCCAGGGTCCTCACTTCCTAAACATCCTCATTCTGTGCAAGAGGAAGGCAGGGAGATGTGTGGGCGCTACACTCGCCCTAAAGGGTGGCAGCCTGTTTACCATGCAAGGGAGGAAAAGAGGTTTGCTTACCCCTCCACACCCTTTTTTTGCTCTTGCTGCTTTTGCTGTCTTCCTCTGCCCCTTCCTCTGCTCTTGCTGCTTTTGCTGTCTTCCTCTGCCTCAGTTCCTCTACCCAATAAACTGAGCTAAATAAACCTTTCCTTCCTTAATTTTTGGTGTCCAGTACTTTGTCTCAGCAAGAGAAAAGTAGCTAAGACAGGTACTCTTTTGCATTTGACTCTTTGGATGAAAATTATAAAATAATCCTATAAATTATATGTCCTGCATGAGATCTTTTCCCTTGTAAGCCCTCACTACAACAAGGGGTATGCTTGTGAATTTTTTTTTTTAATCTAAGAACTTTATGCTTCATGTGTTTCTATGGTACTATATTTTCTATAACTGATTACTTTATTTCTGTGGAGTTTTTGTTTTGTCTTGAGGTGATTTTCATTACATAGTTCAGGATGGCCTTGAACTCAGCCTGGTGTCCAGGCAGGACTTGAACTCATGCCAGTCTTCTGGCCTATCCCCTGTGTGCTGGCATATGCCACCACAGCTGACTCTTGAGGCATTTGGTGTATAGTTTGAAGCACAGTCAGACACTTAATTTGCCTATAAAAATCATTATATTTTAAAAAATGATTTTTCCTTTTTCCTGGGTCTTTATATTTATTTCCTGCCTGAGTTCTTCCTATCCTCTGTATAGGTAGTTGCCGCTCACTTGTCCCCTGGTCTCTGATTCAGTGATTGACTGGGGGAAGGGTGGATGAAGATGGCACTTTCTTCACATGTACACTGGGAGGTATGTTGTGCCAGGTATGCTGCTGCTTGACCTTGTGGGGTCATACCTAGCACATGGATGCTGCTAGAAAGTAGTGATGGTGGTTGAAAGTTACTTTTAAGGTCCGTTCCTGGGACTGACACTCTTTATGTATATTTGTGATTTTAGCCTTTCTTCTTTCCTTCCTTCATTTGGTGCAGGGTCTTATGCAGCTTGGAGTTGTAGTAATCCTCCTGTCTCAGACACACTCCACCCTCTCAGCTCTGAGATCACAGGCATGCACCACCCCGCCCGTCTGAGGCTGGCATGGCATAGGTACCAGGGATTGAACCCGGCTCCTTGAACTTGCTGGACAGGTGCTTAGATCATCAAGCTATCCCCCAGCCCATTTCCTTCGTTTCTAAAAGGGGATTATAATATCTTGTGTCATAGCTACTGTAACAGCAGTGTTAGATGATGTGTGTAGCCCCATTTCTCATGTGGATTGATCCCATTGGTGATTTAAGAGCGTAATTTAAAAGTTAAAACCTCTATATCATGTTTTGTATCTTTTCTCCCATGCCTTTTCTTCCATTCAGATTTCCTTGTAACAAAGGATTTCCTGGAAAAATTTCCTTTTTTGTTTTTGGGGCGGGAGCATATCAGGGTTCACAGCACAAGCTACATCTGCATACTCACAGGTACTCGTAGGAATCTTAGATGGTCCGAAGGAAGCTATAAACAGTTGCAGCAAGTTAAATAGTTAGCAAAACTTTTTTTTTT
>NDGN011545698.1:5535-28038 GCA_002564285.1 Tympanoctomys barrerae | reverse complement strand
TAATATGCTGAGCTGTGAAAGGCTCAAGTCAGCAACTTCTGTGGATAACCCACTACTATTGTGAACTTCTGGACTGTGTTGGATTGTTTTGCTGAATTCAGGCACCTATAGTATTTAGATGCCAATGGAATACCCTTCTCTGACAGGACTAAACAAAAAAAGGGTATACAAAGTAAGGACCATTTTGTATTTGTATATGCAGAATAGTTAGGATAGATATACACCTATTTTCACTTAATTCAATGGGAAGAAAGATTTGTACTAATAGCGTTTGGACAAGATATCCTGTCTGCATCTTTTACTATGGATAACTACTAAGAAGACAGTCTAGAAACCATGTTTAATCCTGATTTGCCAGGAAAATGTAACCAGTGTAGCACTGGGCCAAGAAACCCATCTATACCAGAAATGATTGTTAGTCTTGAAAAAGAAGAGGCACATCATGACTATCTTCAAATATGTGAAGGTCCGCCATGTGTAAGAGAAGTTAGGTAAAATCTGGTTTAGAATTAATGGGTGTAATTTGTAAGGCAGGAGATTTTGACAAATAAATAGGAAAAAAAGCTACCTTTGTAATTATAGTAGTTAATAATAGAAAGGGCTGTACTTTGAGATAAGGACTTTCCCCATCCTTGGAACAATAACCACATCATCAGGACCACTGGCAATACCAGGAGAAACATCAAATAGAAGCACAATTTTAGGAAAATTAAAAACCTTTTTCAAGTTGTAGAGCTTATTAACATTAATGCTGGTATTCAAACCCAAGACCACCGGTTCTGCATCTTTAGCTCATAGCCACGAAATCTTCCTTCCTCACATCTCCCTCAAAGAGTTCTGATGAGCATTCCAAGAGTGGGGCACACACAGAACCTCACAGCACATGCAGCGACATAGCGGTCTCCCTGAGCATCAGCTCTCATTGCCGCCAACATCCTAGTAATAATGAATAAGTGTCCCAGACATCACTGGGCACAAGGAAGAGCTAAGTGGCATCTAGTGTGAAGGCTTCCCAGCTCTCCATCTGCAGCTTGAGTCCTCTGAGCCCTGTCGCACCTTGCTTGCTGTGTTCTCACATTCCTTGTCTCAGCTCTACCTGGGATGCCGGTGGCCTCCCTGCTGTGCTGGGGTCAAGAGTGTCTGCAGAATCAGGCTAGGTACCTTTGAGGTTCTGCATTTAATCCTAAAGTTGGACTTTCTTTTTTTTTATATAAATTCAAATCCCATTCAGAACTGGCACAATTCCATTTGCTGATTCAAAAAGGGGAAAGAGGTTTTGAAAAGGCTTATAACAAAGGCTCATAAGCCTTACAGATCAAACAGCTCTTAAAGAACAACATTTTGATGAGTTAAGTGTAAAAGAACCAGAAACATACGGATTAAATTCCCCTTGAAATTTGAATGCATTTAAAAATTAAAGGGAAAAGCACTTGGCAGAATGTATTGGGGTCCTTTGCTGAATCTAAAACATTTAGAAAAATGGCTTGAGACAGCATGCCCGAATGAAGCCAGTTTCTAGCTGGTGTACATTAAATGCTGTTATTTTTTTTTCTTTCTTTCTCCATATCTCTTAGGAGACTATTTGAGATTCCCAGTTCCTCTCTGTTTCTTCTCCCTTAATGGCTAATTGCTAATTAGCAAGATATTTGTGTGCTGAAAGAAGCAGTTCATTTTCTGAAATGGCCAGCGCCTACAGCTTGGGTCACCCAGCGGCACTCACCCAGACACCCTGTGGAGAGCATGCGGCACGGCGCCACAGGAGCCTGAGCCCCTCTCCTGGCAGCGTGCTAACCCCTGCGCCACCAATTTGCTGGAGGGTGAAACTCACACCAGTGAGTGTATCTGCTCCCAGTGGCTCAAGCCAGATGCACCAAACAATGTAACGTTCACTTGGAATCCTCAAACAACAAAGCCTTCAGCCCAGGTAGGCAGGGCCACATACAAGGATTAAACTAGCTTCAGCAAACAGCAGAAAATGTTGTTTCATCAGCTGCATCTATGTGGAATGTCCAAGTGGACCAAAGTACATAGTAAGAAACAGGCGGAGAGTAATGTCTACACCTGGGGCAGGAAAACCTAAGTTCTTCTGTTTCATTTTCAGTGCAGTCTTCTTACACTTTTATCTGTTGTGATGGCCTCACCCTTTGATCACTGTATATTACTACAAATAAAGCTGAGTAGATATTGTGAACAGATCTATAGATATCATGGGTGATGCCAAAAAATTTTTTTATTAGTGTCACTGTCTCTTTCTCTTTGTTTTATTTGTATAATCTGTTTTTCCATGGGTGGATGTAAGCAATCAAAATAAATTTAGAGACTGCAACTTGGTGTGCTGAATGTTGGCTTTGGATTCGGTGGATCTGGGCTTGATTTGTGCTTCTGTCACTCATCTGCCAGATGGCCTTAAGGAGGACAATTCATTGCTCTGAGTTTCCATTTTATCTGTGAAATGAAAACTTTGCTGTCTTGGAAGGCAGTGGCGGTGGACAGTGGGCTTAAGGGAAAAGCGGAATCCCATGCCCTTGGCGAGCCTCTGATGGAAGAGGTTGGGCTCTGCAAGAGGCAGCGGCCAACACTCCTCCTTCCTGCCGTCTCCATCCTGTGGGCACTGGGGGCTCTATCAACTCAAGACTTTTACAAAACTCTCATTCAGGAATTGAAAACAGAGTCTGTATTTCAGAATGCCACGTGGAAACAGCGGGCTTTCCATGAGTGAGCTGAATTACCTAAGACGGTCCCTTGTTACCCCACTCGTACATGTCCACACAGCTATCTAGAAGCATCCTCACATGTGAAGCTTAAGAGCAACATTTTATATTTATTTATTTACTTACTCACTTATTTACTTATTTATTTATTTTTGTATTTTAGGGAAGGGTCTATAGGGTGTTCAGGGTCTCACTACTAGATTGGACTCATTGTGATCTACCTGTTTACAGCCTCCCAAGAGCTGGGATTGCAGGCGCGTGCCACCACACCCAGTCTCAATTGCTGGCTCAGTGTGCCCTGGGCAGAGCCAGCACAACAGGCCTGGGGATCAAACCGATGGGCCTGCTTGTAGGCACTTTAATCCGCTGAGCTATTTAAGGACTTTACTGTTGTACAGAAGAAACCACACAAATTTTATTCTATTTTCAGTAGAAGAACATCAAATAAATCCTGCTCTTATTTTATAAAGGAAAAGCTTGAGCTTCCTCCTTAAAAAATGTCAATGTAAAACTCAGAAATACAGATTCCTACTAAAATGCCATCATTCCTCTACTATAAATTAAATATCACCCACATTTCTTATATCAGGCTATGTTCTTTCCTCCACAAAAATTATTGGTAACTAAAAGTGTTAGGCTTTGTTGTTGTTGTGTTTCTTGCTGGGAGTTAAAAGATATTGAACTCAGAACCCCCACTTACCAGGCAGAGCTAATCCTTGGCTCCGTGAGATTATTTTCTTATTAGCTGTTTCATTCCTGTGCTCTTCAAGACAGCGTTAGTGTCATAGGATGGGATACTTGGCCAGCTTATCTGCCACACCTTCAATACAGCTGGCCTTGACACATCGCAGTGGCAGATCTGGCTCATTTCTCCAGCTGTGCTCCGCAGTGGGGGGCAAGGAGTGCGGCCCCTGGTCCAACTTGCATTCACTCACTGTTTTAGGGAAAGGGTACTAACTGGAAGCCAGGCCTGCCATCTGATTCTATATGATCACTTGTCACTTCCCTGCTTCAAGGACAGAGTTGCTTTCCTGCAGTAGAAATATAAAGTATTTCCCAAAATGTGGCCCTTTATGGTAAAAGATTGTTGGCCCCGATCCTCAAGAAACAAACCCAAGTTACTGATGACGAAAATAAATATTTAACAAGCAGGACAGTTGCTATAAACAGGTTACAGCTGTTTCAATAACACACACTCATTAAGTCGGATTAATGCAGCTATTTAGCATGAAATGTATGAGGTAATCAATACTATTGTGTCTGGGGATTAAAAACAAATGATGAAAGTGTGCAATGATTACATACCCACCAACACTATCAATATTTACCTTCGTGCAGGTAAATGTCAGCAAGATAAAGGTTACCTAGTCCATAAGAAGAATTAGATTTTCAGCCAATTCTCAATCATTCGGAGACAGATTAATAAGATCCTGGCTGTGCTTTTCTTCCTTTGCTCCTGATTTCTGCCTTGAGGCTGTTTCACTTGTTCTTCAGTTTTCCAGAAGGGAGTGGGAGGGAGAGAAAGGGAAGAGCCAGGCTTTAATCTAAGTGCTTGTAAACCTTTCTGGAAAAAGGCGATGTGGAAAAAAAAATCTTCGCAGAAAATGAATAAACACTTTATTTTTGGATTTCTGTGTAGATTGCAATTATCTGCATGCTCCGGGCTAATAATAGCGCTGAAAGTCCAGGGCCATTTGGAGCCGACAGGAGCTTTGTGCGCGGGATCGTCAAAAATGTTCTTCTTACTTAGATGTATCACATGTACATGACATAACCAGTGAACAAAAGGAGGCTTTGCTATTTTAAGAAATGCGGAAGCAGCCAGAATCCCCACTTGGAAGGGAATTCTGCAGGAGACAGGGGTGGGGCTTTCAATGCTGGGCCACCAACAACAGCGCTGCACCTTAGTTTCACAAAATATGCTTTCATATTTTAATATTCCATTTCTGAAATTTTACTTTGTTGTGGCAACATGAAGTTCACCCTCTTAAAATATTTAGGCGCACGAGGTAGAATTGTTTACTACTGGAATGGTGCTGTCCCCAGAGCTCTGGAACGGACTTGCTCTGCATAGCAAAAATTTATAGCAGCTGATTCATGCCTTCTCCTCCTCCTCTCCCCAGCCCCTGACAGCCAGTGTACTCTTTACGTCCACGTATTTGCCTGTTTTAGATACTATATATAAAGGAAATTATCCAATATTTGTCCTTCCATGATTGGCTTGTTTCAGTTGGCATATTTCAAGGCTTCTACACAGAATCCAAGGCACAGAATATTCCTCTTTATAAATGCCTACCAATATTACATTTTGTGTAAATTGAGTTTTTGTATATATTCTCCCATCAATACACATCTTGCCCATGGCTACAGTGTCTTCTCAGAAGTGTGTTTTATAGGAAGCATGTACATGTCCCACCATCAGCATCTTCCTACTTCTTCCATCCCTACAAAACAATTACTACATCAGCAAGTACCTTGTGGTCAGCAACACCTTCAAAGCAAGCAAATACGTTTTCCCTGGAAACAAAAAGAGTGTAAGGGAAACTCGATTTTCAGGAAATACCTTGTCTGTAACTGTCCTTGCTCGTATGTGACATGACCCAGATTTCCTTGCCAGGCCATACCTCCCGGGTCTTCTGTCTTGTCCCTGCCCAAACAGAGGCAGCACCTTGAGAAGAAGACGCAGCCTGAGCCCTTGCAGAAAGGCCTGCGATTCTCCACGCCAGCTGGCCTCTAAGTTGGCTAGTTGCAAGTGTGCTTCCCAGGTGCTCCTTGCCTTCCACAAGCCTACCAACTTCATCTTAAAACAAAAAGGTGCCAGGACTGTGCCTTGTTTTCCAAACAGCCCATTATCCTGTGGCCTATTGCAAATTAGTTGCAGGAGAATCTGTGCTGAGAGATAAATCTTTCTGTGACATTTCCAGACCCGTCCGTAGCCAATTAGAACTGGCACCGTGACAGCAGCTTGAGTGCACACGTTGCAACTGTGCCCCCTCTTGCAGTCCTGGCCACGGCAGACCCGCAGTGTCCTGCAGGCTGTGTCCTAGAGGGGGCGCAGGTATGTAGTTGCAGCCTGACAGGCGAGTGGACCGAAGAAACAAAGAAGAGGACCGGAAGCTGCTGCCATCTGAAAGAGTTTTGGAGGAGGAACTGCTCTTTGGTCACAGCGTTTACTTTGGCTTCCGAATGCAAGCTCGGGCTGCACAGGAGGCTGGACAGCTGCACAGACACACTCACTGCGCTCATTGCAAGGCACAGTGGACATTAAAGAGTGGCTTGGTGAGACTCGCCAGGGAGCGCTGGCCTCCAGCTTTTAAGGACTACGTCAGGTCAGGAATCTTGCCATTCCTTACCATGTTATTAAGTGGTCTTTTATCCCTCAATTGTCTCTCTGGAGAAAAGGTGAGGTGATTTTTCCTCTTTACCATATTCGGGGCTTGCCAGCTCTGAAGCTCTCTTTGCATCCCTGTGCAGTGAGTACGATGCAGTGCCGGGTCCTGCGCACCCCACATCCTCACAGGGCTCTGCTTCCTCAAGCCCAGCAAACTCACAAGGAAAATTATCACCCTTCTTCCCACTATATTTGGTAGCTGACCTGAGACCCAGGGATGATAATTCCCATGCTCCGGTTCTCCAAAATAAAACACAATAGTTTATTCTTATTGGTTTTTCCTTCATAAATAGAATTTTTTCATTCTAGACCTTTGTTTTTAATAAAGGATGATTTTAATTTGGAAACCCTTGGCCTAGAGAGCTGCCAGATTCTGTTTTCCAATGCCAGCGACACGGAACCCCAGTGGTGTGCAGGACAGATAGAGCCAGCCCATCGTCAAGCCAAGGGACGCTGAGGCCGCCAGCTGTGTGCAGGGGGCTGGGCTCACAAGCCAAGCTCATTTTTCAGAAATGACACCATCTTCAGATCTGTTTGGATCTGGCCAGAGAGTAACTTTACGAAAGTGTTTGTCGGAAACTTGTTCGCCCAGAAGCGCTCCCAAGAGAGAAGGTCTATTCTGCTCTACAGTAAAATAAAAAGCTCCCTCTGCCCGTGATGCGGGCACTCTGCAGTGAGGAGGAATTGCAACAGCAAAAGAAAGAAGCGGAGAACGGCGGAGACGGCGTGGGTCTCCCGGGGAGGCGGCGGGATCTGGGCGTACAGCACTCTCTCCTTGCAATCGGCCTCCTGTCTTCTGCAAAACTAAAAATAAGGATGATAACAAGAAAGATTTATCTGTGTCTGAGAGGAAGTTCTGACATTACCAGAATGGCATCTCTCCAGAAGGTCTGTTCTTGCCTTTTCATTCACATCTCTACTTCGTATTTCTCTGAAAATATAGCTAAAGGGAACGATTCTTTCCCCATGGTTCATAAGATTGCCCAAGCTAGCACACATGCCCTCAAAACTTTGTTAGTTAATTCTACCAACAGAAATGCCAAATGCAACAATCAGTTTCATGCATATGTGTTTGAGAACTCTTATTGTTCTAAGATACTCCTAATTATATGTTTCCTCTGTTATCTGCCCCCCACCCCTCCCTACTTCCCTACGGGAGACTGAGTAACACAATCAAAGAAGATTCTAAAGAGGCTTGTCATATCCTGGGGTTTACAAGACATGGCATTCAAAGGCAGCGATGTTAATATTGTTTTAGAGCATGCTGCCTGCTTGGGGGGCTGGCAGCCATCTGTGTGTGTTAACCCCTTTCAAAGGCACAGGAAAGGCGGGGTTGGCTCTGACATGACACATAGTTATGCTCCTTGCCTTATCACCCTGGCTCTGCCAACTCACAGATTTGGGGCCAGGAGACCTCATTTTATTATTAATATCAGGCATCTACTGCTTCTGCCTTGGCTAATTCCTATGAGAGCCATTTTCACCCGCCTTGCAGCCAAAAGAGACAGAGAGAGAGAGAGAGAGAGAGAGAGAGAGAGAGAGAGAGAGAGAGGATTCTAGGATATCCTGAATGTATGGACTCCCAGCACAGAAAATTTCACTGGAGTTACAATCCAGGACTCTTAGTCCAGGCCTATTGCTACAATGGATGACTAGGTCATCTTGTATTTATTGTATTTATTGTATATTAAATGTGAAAACAACTAGCTTTTTGCAGATCTGATGAAAGCTATGGGGTCTTAATTACAGAAAACTTTTGGGCTCTCTTTCTCTTACATACACACACACACACACACACACACACACACACACAAATTCTACGTTAATCCGAGGAGGCTCAGGGACCACTTGTGTCTCACCCAGGCCTCCAGCTCCAGGACAGCAGAACTCAGGTTCCTGCCAGCTCACCCCCTAATCTTGAGCTTGTCCTTCCTCGTATTGTCACTATCACGGATGTCCCACGGATTGTAACGATCCCCTGCTTTTCTTGTTCTTCAGGTGATCTGCTCAGTGCTGTGAAGGGATCAACTAATTCTTTCATTTTACTCCACACACACGCTTCCAGAACTTATAGGCAGGAAGTGTGATGACCACGTTTCTGGATTAGTGTAGCTAAACTAGGACGCTCAGTTGTTCCACCAAACACTTATCCAGATACTGATGGGAAAAATGTTTTGTAGAAGTAGTTATCCTTCAAAAGTGAACTAACTGAAGCAAAGGAAGTTGTCCTACATGTGGATTGAGATGGGCCTCATCAGATCAGCCGAAAGACTTTAAAAGACCCAAGACTTCTGAGAAGAAAACGTTGCACCTGTGGACAGCATCTTTAGCCACTGTCAGATCTCTACCCTTCGCGGTGGCTCTCCCTTGACATCATACTGGACTGGCCTCACCAGACCTCACAGTTCTGTAAGCCAAGTCCAATAATAGATCCCACAGGATGTCTCTTGGTTCTGTTTCTCCAGTAGAAGCTTTGTCACAGAGGATTTTGTGCGGGGAACTAGGTGCTGTTGAACTATCTAAAAAGATAAGTGTAGGTGGCTTCTGAGTTGAATATTAGGTAGAGGCTAACTGGTTTGTTTTAAGTGTGCTGCAGTAAAAGCACACTTAATTGTTTATAGCAGGATATCCATACAGACACTTCCTGTGAGGCCTCAGACAGTAAGTGCAAGAGAAGCCTGCCGTGAAGGACCAGAAGCAAAGGCATTTTCAGCTCATGATAACGGAAAACCTAGCTGAACTGTGTCCTGCAGTTAGTGGGAGCACAAAGCGGAAGCGATGATGACGGACACTGGGCTGAGGTTTCCAAGCAAAGTGTTCCCAGAGAAAGCATGGTTTCTTTTCCCTGCTTATCAGAAAATATGATAAGAAAGTGATAAATTGAGAAGTCAAAAGAATTCACCTTTGATAACTTGAGGGAAACCTTCTGTTTAAATAAAAAAACATGCTTAAATTAAGAGATACACTGTTAGCAAAGGTGCTCTGGAGAGACGGCCGTGTGAAAGCCTAAACACACACTCATCAGTGCTGACGAGACTGGGCAGATGTATCCTGGTTATCAGTAGAAAACAGAAAAAGAGAAGAGATTATTTGGGAGGGGTCTACACAAAATACCCGTGGACCATCCTGTGCTATAATTCCCCATGACACACACAGGGGACTCACAAAGTTTCTGCACATGTTATACCAACAGAAATAGTGTCGCCATGGATTGGATAAGAAGGAGAGAAAAAGTACAGGAAGGCCGCTGGACTCACAGTATTCCTCAGGAAGGACACAGGCAGATAAAACTGCAGTGTCTAAATATGTGTTGCTCTTGGAGCAAAAGGAAAGAGGACTGAGACTCAGGCTCTGAGGCCAGGCTGTAGGGCCAGGAGAGAGAGCTCGTGCTCTGAAGGCAAGGAAACAAGCCCCGGGGAACTATTCCCAGGTCTTGCAGCATGACAGAATTTGCTCTGCTGGATTTCGAAAGCCCTGGGTGCTGTTGAGCTCTTTCTTTCTTCCTTCCCTTTTGTCCTCCTTTTATTAATCTGAATCTGTGTGCATCTTGTCTTTGAAGTCTAGAAGCTCGCAACTTGTTCTCCCATTTCTCAAGGCCACGGGCAGGGAGTCAGCGTGCCTCTGAATATCCTAGCCAGAGTGTCACTCATGCCTCAGTACGGGGATAAAATCTGGGGTTCTGGAGTGAATGGCAGTTACATGAGATTCTGGATGAGCTGATGCTATTACAGGCTGAAAATGCTGGGAGTGGTGGGGTGCAGTTGAGGTGTTTTTCATGTGGAAGAGGGATTAATCAGTGAGCCGAAGGGTTGGTTAGTATGTTGAAAACTTTACTCAGAAGCTACCCACATCATAGTGCCCTACATCTGTGGATATTATCATATATTGGAAAGAAGCAGTCCCTGTAGATACAAATGGTAAAGACTTTGTGATACGAATATTGCTCATATGGGCCTTCAGTTCATCCTGTGCCGTTATTAAGAAGAAGACAGAAGATGTGTGACCATACAGTAGAGAACAGGACAAGAAGATGGAGCCAAGAAAGGTAAGAAAAGGTGATGTGCCCTGAAGACTGGAGGGAGGTGGCCAGGAGCGAGAGTCCTGCATGCCACTGGAAGCTGCAAGAGAAGGAACCCCAGCTCCTCTGGAGCTTTTCAAGAGGTTCTGACTCTGCTTGCTCCCTGGCTTTGGTCATTAACATTGATTTTGGACTTCTAGGCTCAGAAGCTGTGAGAGACTAAATTTCTCTTTCTTCAAACCATCAAGGTCATGCTAAATTGTGACAGCAGCCACAGCCACAAGACAGTGCAGAGCCTCCAGCTGTGAGGCAACCCACGGAGCTGTGCGAACTCAGCTAACTCTAAAATAAGCATGGCAACAACGGTGACAGGCGGTGCAAAGACCTTGGAACCACTCTTTGCATAGAGAAGGCTGAACAGATCCACAGAGAGAAGACAACACAGGAGAAATCAAGGCGTGGAATGACCAGCATGTCTGGAGAAGCTATGCTTACATAAAGAAATTATCACATTCATTGTGGTCAAAATGAGCAATGGGAGATGGGTAAAGGCCAAGGATACGATGTCAGAGCAGGCATCCACTAGAGAGCATCCTTCAGGTTGTGCTGTGGGTATCACATGGAGAACTACAAGCACACTGGACATCTGGTCTACTTTCCACTTCCCACAAGCCAACCACGCTGACAACTCCAACACATGTGTAAACCCAGAGACAAGCAGTTTGTTAGAATAATTTAGGCAGGGCATTAGCAACTGATAACTTTGGATTCAAGTAAGATGACTTCACCCACCCCTTGATAAATTCCTGAAGTTTTCTGAGTCTGATGTACCCAATGTAGATAAAAGCATCTGTTACACACAAATGTTACATACAACTAATATTTGTTATACACCTATATAATTACTTCCTTAAGTAAATAGTAATGGTAAATCAGCAAGGGGAAAAAGTCTGGATTATAACCTGGGACTTCTCATCTTTAATTCTAAAAAGAAGGTTCTAGTCACAACAAGAAGTTCCAGCATGACAGTCCAAGGATTTTAAAATTTGTGACATGAATTGCTCTTATTGGAGCGCTTCTAATTATGGAATACATAACTTTGTGTTCTGGACAAAATCATGATCTCCTAGTGGAAAGAGATGAACAATCTCATTGCTATTGTTTCTTAATAAAATTATTTTTTAAAAAATGAACAACCAGAAATCAGAGAGGAGGAAGCAGTTTGGGACTTGCCTCGGGGCTCCAGGACAGCAGAGTCAGGCTCTGAGGACAGCTGGAGCAAGAAGCGCTGTCCAATGACCAGGCCTTTTTTATTTGAGGCTATTTTTGAGGACACAGGAGAGTGGCCAGGCACGTAAGGTTACGTGGTGGCAGGAGAATGTTGCATGCATGTGGCAAAGACGGGGGCAGCCTAATTATGCACAGCTATTCCAGAAAGGACATCTGAACTTGGCATCTCTTCTGAGGGTGCTTTTATGAAATGTCACAGTGTTCAATGTCAGAGATGTATACAGTGTTTACAAAGCATGTCTTTCATGATTTCCAAGGATCCCACCCACCAGCTGCACCGGTTTTTCCAAGAGCCCAACGCCCTGCGTTCTTGCGCAGAAACAGGCCAGCCGAACACACAATCCCTATTTCTGTGACAGCGGAAGTAAGTCCAGCGCAGTGTTCACATTTTATCATACGTGCACATGCTTGTGGGGATGGTGATTGGTTCAAAATATGGCACAGAACTTCACAACCAAGCAGAAATTCTGATGCACATGTGCAGTGGATCCTGTCCTGGAAAACCAATGACGGGCGTTCGGTAGCTCCCAGTAGAGGCCAACGGTCCAGCATTTGAACTGGTGAACTGGCATGTTCTGACCTGTAAGCCAAAGGGGAGCTCACTTAAGCGATGCAAAATGGAGGAAGAGAGGATCCAAGGGAGCCAGGAGCTCGAGGAGTGCGAGTCTGCTGCCCTTCGTGCCTGCTCCACTAGTTATTTCCAGGTTTGTTTCCAGCACTGTGTGATCCATGGCTTTAGTGAGGCTTGTTTTAAGTCATCCAAAAAGCTGTGACTTCAAATCCTTTCCCTGAAAAATGCTGCGCTGTTGGAGGTGACCTCATCATTCAGCCTTCCTTCCTCACGTTCAGCTTCAAAAGATCCTCCCTTAGCTCTCTCGCATTACTCACTCTTGCACTTTTTTGGACAATGAAGAGCTATATTTGATATCTTGATGGTGTTTCCACTTGTACAACTTGTATTTCCTTAATTGCAATTTCACAAATTCATGAATATATATATATATATATATATATATATATATTCTAACCCAAGGTCCACTGGCTTTTGAGCCCCAAAATATATGTCATGAATATTTTGTTCCTATGCATATTTATTTGTGTTCTGGAGAAAGATCACTTTTACCAGATTGGTTTTAATGTATTTGGTCCAGGGTCTCATCGCATAGCTTGGACTCACAGTGATCCCCCTGTTTCAGCCTCCCCAGAACTGGGATTACAGGGATGCATCACCATTCCTGGTCTTAGCAGCCAGCTTAGTGCACACTAATATGGGGCTGGCATGGCATGTGTTGCTGGGGATTGAACCTGTGTCCCTACTCTTGCCTAGTCAGGTGCTCAGTCCACAAAGCTATTTCCACACCCCCTACCAGATACTTAAAAGTGATGTTCCACTCAGGAAAGACTCACCTGCTTCAGTGTGTACAGAAATAATCTTGGCTGGTCTCTGCCTTGCCCTCCTCTCCTCCTCCTGTTCTCCCATATTCCCCTTCCTTGCACCCCAGTACTCTCTCTTCTTTTTTCAGCACTTTTCCAACGTGACCTCCCTCCTCATTCCCCATGTTTTACTTAGCTGTTAGGGCACACGGATGGGACCTGTAGTATGCTAGGACGCAACAATGTGCCCCTCCACCTTACCTGCCTCCCAGGTTATGCTAAGTGGGCTCCAACAGACTCTGACTCCTTGCAGCAAAATCGTGGGGCTTAGAGACCAGGAAGATCTGAGATGGTGTGGCTGAACACCAGCCTTTTTTTAATCCCTCTTTGTCCCTTTTTGTAGAAGAGCTGGAGTGAGAGTCTGACTCCCACAAGAGGATTTCTAAGACAAAGCCCAGGAAGGCAGAAGAAAGAAAGGCGCTTTAGCTTCTTGTCTGCTCTAGCCTCTAGGAATTGAGCCATCCATCAAAGAGAACCTGGACACGTAGCAGTTCCACCTCCATTCTTACAGCACTAAAATCGTGTCAAAAGATAAAGTGTAGCTCGGGGATACCTGACTAACTGACTCTGGCTTTCATTTGTTTATTGGGATCTACTGGATCGGTACATCACTGAACAAATTACTTTAAAACTGGAATGCGACAGTCCTTCAACTATTTCTCATCTGCTTCACCTTTTGCCCTGTATTGGCTTCCACCCTCAAGGGATGCACTGAGAAAGTCTCAAACAGTACTTCTGTAGGGTCTTTCCATTCCCAGCCCTTTGGGACGGGGACACTTGTGGAAGAACCGCAGACCTTCTTCACCCCCGTGTTCTGACTTCCTCTCTCCCAGGCTTCATGCAACAGCAAGTCTCCTTCTTCCCAAACTCCAAGTGAACCTTTTTCATGCCTTCTCTGTAAGCTGCTTTTGTGCTTCTTCCTGACAGACAGAATGTTTGTGTCCTCCGCCTTGTATGTCGAAAGCCAATCCCTAACCAAAGGATATTTGGAGGTGAGAATTTTGAAAGGTGCTAGGATCCAGAGCTGCCCGAGCAGAGCAGAGGAGATGACCACCTGCAATCCAGCAAGCAGCCTCCCCAAGTGGCAACTGCCAGCGCGCTGCTCTTGTATCTTTCAGGCTCCAGAATTGTGAGAAATAAGTGGCTGCGTTCTGAAGTGATCCAGCCTGCGGTGCTGTGCAACACCAGCTCACGGAGACCAAGAGCCGGCCTCCCACCCGGCCGCGCCCCTGAGTGCTCCTTGCCGAGGCCCAGCCTATCCGCCTGGCATTCACCCGCACAAAGAGCACCAGCAGCTGAGAGTGCTGGCCTTCTGTTCCTCTGTCTAATTCACTCCACGGAGTTTTTCCTATTCAATAGAGGACTTCATTTCTATTGACTTGCAAAGACCACACACTTCCAGTGCAGCCAAAACAAATCAATGTCACACGGGCCAAATAAATCCTCCTGACTACTACAAAGAGCTAATGATTCCGAAATCATCTCACCATCTACAGTTTGGATAAAGCTGGTTACATCCTATGTGATGGAAAGAATATCCACCAACACCAAAGTGCTATGCAAAATGCACATAGCCAAAACAATTCGGAGAGGGATAGACTGTTTTCAGAGAATCCCAGCATTATAAATTTCCCCTCACCACCATTTACTCCTCTAAAACACAGCCTTCTCTTCAGCAAGATTCTTGAGCAACTGGATCCTCAAGAAAAATTAGTCTTACAAAATCAAAGCCAGACTCTCAGGATCAGATCTCTGAGGTAGTCACTAGGGAATGAGTCTGAGGGATTTTTATTTCACTGTTTCAAACTCGCCGGAAGAACACCTGCCAAATCTACTCTGGGTTCTGGCTGCACAATTAGCCCCTCACTCTCCCAAGCTCAACAGACTGATAGAAAGGACGGTGTGACACTGCTTCTCTTTCATCCTCTAGTAGAACATTGTGAGTTAAGTTTACCGTTACTGACCTCGGGGTAATTTTTTTGCACCTGGGTGGTAAATTACTTCCAGGTGAGGCAAGACCAGATGGCCTCAACTTGCCTGGAGTTGATTAAAATGATTGTACCTGCTTTAGAAGTCTACCAGTCAAACACCAAGGTTTGATTTGCCATGGTAACGTCTCAGCCAGTGACTTCTGCACTGTTAGTAGAAAACGTTGGATCTACCAATTAAAACTAGCAAATGATACCCCCTGTCTGATATGCACACACTTACTTCACTCCATCCGAGTGCTTGCACAGAGCCAGCTGCTGCTGAACAAAAGAAAGTTTGAAAAAAATCTGGAAAGAAATTGAGCTCCTGCTTGGTGACATGCAGAAGAGTAATGCAGGTCTGTGGTCCTCAACCCCCACTGCACAAATGCAGAAGATGCTGGAACTGATTGCCGGCATCTCAAGGGACATCCACCTGCAGCTGGTCAGTGTTCCTATGATCAGAGGGGCAACACAGCTTCCCCACTCATGAGGTATCAAATGTCTCCTACGTTAGGCACATGAATTCAACTCTCTGTTATTATCAGCTGCTATTAGATTACCATACATTTTTACTCTCTGCTTTATAATCCAATAGGATTCCATTTACTTCTGTTCAATTCAATTCCAATTAATTCAATTTAATTCAACACATTCATTAGCCACATACTCTATTAGGTATGGGCTGATATGAAAATTAGTTAAAAACAATCCTTCCCCTAAAAGAACCTAAAACAATTTATCAGCCAGGGTTTGAGGGACTACTATAATTGTAACATGAAGCATGTTGAACATCAGTGAGTGTCACACCTGCGATGCTGATGAGGCCCATATGGATGACTTTGATATACTATCCATTCTATTAAAATGCACAAAAGAGTATGCCAAGGCTGAGCAATGTATTATTTATGTGTGACAGAAAGTAGGTGACACTGCCACAAGATGATTTACTCTTATATTTGTTTGCTTCTTTGATTAGGAACTTATCTCACAATACACAATAATCTTGATTTTTGAATTAAAATTGGAATTAGTGTGGGTATTTTTGAGAGACAAAGAAAAAGAAACAGGAGAACACTGCGCTACAGCAGGACCGTATCTTCAGTGCAGTATTAACAGTAAAACAAAACAAAAATCTAGCAGCGCCTTAGTGTGCATTCACAAAATGCCATTTTAAAATCACGTAGATCTTCATTATTCTCAGCATAGCAAAGGCATTTGCTTCTGCAGAAGTTCCAACACAAACGTTTCCATTCAGACCACTAACACCATTTGTAGGCGTGTAAAGTCTAAAAAGATTAATCACATCATATGAAGCAGTCAGTACCCTGGTTCCTAAGGTAGTCTGCAACTTCAGGTTTAGACCCTCCCCTACACAAAAAAAATAACAGTCTCCAATTGCACAGAGGTGGTATATTCCTACAGAAATTCAAGGCCGTGCATTACCCTGTGACTAGAAGCAGACCTTTGCCTTCAGGTCCTTAGGAGCAGCACCCACAAACAACTTTTGATAGAATTTTCTGTTTGCTCTACATTCAGCTTATTTGTTTACAGTAGTAAAAAGCTATTTTGAACCACTACATCAGGAGAAGAGAGTAGATAAAAAATGTCATTTCCTCTCATTGGCTACATTCTGTTAAATGGAGAGCGAACCTTCATCCATATACATTAGCCTCTGAAATTTAGGAAATCCTTCTCCTACGGTAAAGTTGCCCAAGGAAATGGGAATTTAGAGGACAATATCAATTTTCTCTGTGCTTTCTTAGGTCATCTGCCCCACATGCCTCAGGTAGAATAAGCCCTCTACTCAGTTCCGCTGTTCGTTCTATAAGAGGGAAAAGGCTTGTAGTAGACTCCTGGAGGTAGAAACAAGTCAGAGCAAAGACAGAGCCCAGTTGCTGGATGCATAGGAACTCTGGGAGGAGGCTAACTGCCAGGTGTGGGTGCACGAGGGGTACTGCTCCCGGGTGCAGGCTGCCGTGTGGCAGCTCTGCTGGGCCTTAGAAGAAAAAGCCCCTCCTGCAGTCACAGCCTAGAGCTATGGACCTTTCTAGGAGAAGTTTGGAGGGAGCTCTGAGGCTCCTGTCCTGGGGGCATTGGAGGCCTAAGCTACGTTGAGGACCAGACAGTCTCTGAACTAGATAAAACATGCACCCGCCTCTCCATGCTGCAGGAGGTGCTCGCAAAAGCCAGAGCAGGAAAAGCCCTGCTGCAGGCCAGTAGCACTACTGGAATCAGTGGGCAAGGAAGGGGATACCAGAGGCGGAAACCCTTAACATGACTACCCGAGGACATACGCCCCTGACGCTGAGGTCACACTCCTAAGGGGGCCTGATGGGCTCAGGAATGGGGTCTTGCAGGAAGGGTCACTAAGGACAGGCCTGGGGTACATTGGAGTGATTGGTTTTGTAGACATCAACCAGGCTTGGAAGTGATGCTCAGTTTGTCAATTGATAGGACTGATGGCCGCGGGATCTGTGTTTCAGTCTGGCCTATGTCATCTAGTTGCTGGGAAAGCTACTTAATGAGGCTGGCCTGTTTCTCCACTTTAAGAATGAACAAGTAAAACAACCAGTGTGTGATGCCTGCAGCCAGTCCCCACTCTGTCCGCAGAGTCTGCTCTGCAACTGAAGAAAGGGCAGGTGTCTGAAGCTCTTGTTGTTTTGAGGCTGAAAATGTGCAACCAGGCTTTCATCTTCTGTGGCAGCTGGGCTGGGGTCATTGCCAAGTCTCAGAGGCAGCCCTTCAGCCTACCAATGAGGACAAGAGAGACAGGAAGCCCTATTTTCTCAGGCTACATAAAACCTTCTCACACAAACAAAAATGCAAGAACTGGACAAAGGCCAGTGGACAACCAGAGAGAAGCTAGGGGTCAAGGTGGAGAGGAGGTGTGGGGACAGCAATGAAAGGAAGAACAGAAGGGGGTGGACAGTGCCAGACTTTGTGGGAGGGCAGTATTTAGGTGGCATTGTTAAGCTGGATGGCGAATTTTCACATTTGAGGGAAAGGAGTTCTTAAAAGAGTTTCTACTCTTGCTATCACCAGCACACCTAATCTTCATTCTGCCTGCACCTCACATTTTCAAAACATTTCTCAAGTGAACTGTGGGAAATACTGGCTGAACTACAGCAGTGTGGAGCTGGTGTCCTCTGCGCATGCTGTGGTTGCTCGGGGGAACTCACAGGTTGCTCATATAGGACAGAGGACCAGGAGGTGTCTCAATCCGGCCCCATTTCCCACCACTCTTGGGTTGATGAGGGTCTGGAAGTCAGCACGACTGACTCATAAAAGGAGGCAAGACGCTGTTGCTACTGTTGGCATCAGGAGCGTCTCCCATAGACACCGTACGCTAGGAGGCAGGACTTAAGAAGGTGACCGAATAATGCAGGCCGTATAGCTGAGTTGCTGTTAAGAGGTTCAGCCTGGCTGGGGAGGTGACCTGAAAAGTTGTAACTCCCTCGCTGGCTTCTCCCTTTTCTCTCCACCTCTGACCCCCATGATGTGTGCATCTTTCTTCCTCCACAGTGGTCCACTGCCACACCATCTTCTTCCTCAGAGCGATCCAACTGCAGATTACAAGCACAAGTCAAAATAAACCCTTCCTCCTTTTAAAATTATATGTGTCTGGTACTGTGTTTTAGCTACAAGAATGTGACGAATTCACCTGTATCAGCTGGCAGGCTGGAGGTCTCTTCTCTTGACTCAATCTCGCCTCTTAGACAGATCCACATGACGCGAGAGGAAAAATCATAATAGCAACCCAAACTTAAATAATCAGTGGATGACACAAGGCAGAAAGAGATAACCAGGGAAAGAGACAATGGCAAGAGGTAGATGAGATGCTGGAGAGGTTGGAAGCAATATGGTATTAGTTACCCCACGGCGCATGGGGCAGTCCAACAAGCTAAATCTCTGAAATGAGCAGTAAAGTACAGTGCCTGACTTAAAAGTGGAAAACAGAGATTGATTCCAGTATGTGGAGCAGAGCTTCTGAGGTAGATGACATTGGGGACATAAAAATTCAAGCTCTAGTACAGTGCCTGATAGAGAGGCAGGAGACGGGGGCATGGCAGACTGGCTGGACAACAAGAGGGAACCTGTCCAGATGGGCCTGGAGGCGGGCCACTGGTCATGGCCGTCACTCGTGGGAAGCCGTGCAGTCATGCTGGGGATACATGAGCAGACCAGCTTCCAGCCAGCCAGATCTCCCAGGATACCCACGGTGGTGGTCACTGCCCTCAGGGCCACTGCGGGCTTCTTGTTCTGCTGTCTCCCTGCTCTTGCAGTGGCCCTTCCTGTGTGCAGGATGTATTTTCATTTTCCTTGCCTCTTCATGCCACCTCTCTTCCTCTTCACATTGTTTTTCATTTTGCTTCTTCTGTTATCTTAAATAAATTACACTTTCAATAAATGACACATTCAGCAACTATCCTGGCCAGTTCTTTGGACCACACAGCAAAGAGCCTGCAATCACCAGACACCAAGCTGTCCAGCAACAATAGCACATTTTACTCCTTTTTTGTTATCACCCAAAACTGCACGTTCCTCAGCAGCACCTTCTGCCCTCCTCCTCCAATCAGAACATACAATAAGCTGCAGGCAATTGAGCGAGCGGTCACTGATGGACAAATGTGTTCAAGCATCAATCACCAAACATTTCCCGAAGACCAACACCAAGACAACCAAATGAAGAAACAAACGAAAAGTGGCTCAGTGGAATAACTTCAATCAGATGCATCATGAAGACCACTGAGAGTTGGACATTGTAAGTAAGACTCATTTGTCCAGAAAGAAATAGAAACGCACTGCATTCGTAAACAAGAACAAGCAGAAAACAGAAGGGGACGAAAAGCCCACGACAGTCGAGACCAGGAGCACCGAGGTTTGAGGTCAGCTCAGAGGTTTGTGAAAAAGATGCAGTGAGGGATGTTGAAAGTGAGAAGACACCAGGCAATGATTTTGGGTCATACAAGCAATTGTGAGATGAGGAAAAGGAGGACAAAATGTAATAAGGACAAATGGAGGAGTGTCTGGCTTCTGACACTTGAGCAAGGAGCTGGAAAATGATATTGGGATTACAGGCTTACATTAAGATTCAATTAAAATGTTGGTGTGCAGTCTACCTGTACACGTGGTTGTCCTACATAAGATAGGTGCCAAGGCCATCCCTTCCACAGCCAGCCTAGGAGAATACAAGATTTCAGAGGAACCATGAAGTTCTCTAAAAGTGGAGAGCGAAGCAGAGGCAGACGGTGTAGACGGACCGAGACGTCTGGGGAGACGGAAGCTCACAGTGAAGACTTGGCGGTAGAAGTTAGATAAGCATCAAGCACCAATTCTCAAGAAATTTTCCTGAAAACTAGACAATTGCTAGGATGCTACTAAAATATTTAAAAATATAAACACAGTTTAGTCTCTTTCACAAAGTAGGACAAGGCAGAGAGATGTTCACACTGCCTTGCAGCACTGCTAAGACATGTCTGTGAGGAAAAAGAAACCAGATTTATATTTCACGTTCCTAAAACTCAGAAAAGCCCTTGCAGCTCCAAAATACACCATATATTTTAGACCTCATCTTTGACAATATTTATGGCATTGTGTCTGTTTTCTTTCTTTCCTTTTTCCTTACAGCTTAACGTAGACTGTTGACTCAAGCATGACAAGTGCCCGACTGAGGCTCAGCAACTGTCCTTTTCTCAGTGCCTGATGCTTTCCATCTCAGCCTTGCCTGTCTGCATGGTCTGAATGCAATGCCTCTTCTTGCTGGCATCAGCACTTTCAGGTTTTGTGGGGCAAAAGGGAGCACAGCATTTCCACCGCTGTCTTAGTACTGCACCAACGCAGCCAGCGGGCGGCACTGCTGGGGGCTGGCTCTGTCATCCGTGAGGCACTCAGCCCACGTTTGCCACCAGCCACGGGTCTCAAGGCAACATTCTCGAGAACTGTGAAAGAGGTAAAGGCGGAAGATTATCCTTTTACATGTAAGTCCTTGATTGACAGTGAGATTAGGGTCAGAGCAAATGACTACAAGATAGAACTAAACTGCTGGTTTGGGAGCAGGGGTTGAGAAGAGCAAAATAAGATTGAAAATAAGAGAAATAAAATAAGCAATAGGCCCTGTGTCCAAGAGGTCTCACTCTCTTCTCTTCTTTTCGTTCGTTCATTCATTCAGTCATTCATTCGTTCAGTCCTTATCCGTGCATCCATTCACTTCAGGCCTCCTCAGGGAGGTCCATCAGGAGCCCTCCTTCACCCACGACCACCATAGAGCAGCACCTTCCGTGGCTTGGTCTGGGTTGGCACATCTAGTGCTCCTCTCTGGCCTGCGGTGCCGCAGCCTAAGTTCTAATAAACTCTTTCAAGTAAAATACTACTACTTATGCGTGATTCCAGTCTTGGCTAGCATGGGCCAAGCTGACCACACCAAGGGTTACCTTCCCACCAGCTGAGGGAAGTTTTCAAGGCCTCCCAGAGCTGCATCTCAGCATCAAAGTGGGGAGCTTGAACCCTAAAAAGTTGACAACTTTCGGCACCCAAGCCCAGGCCTCTTATTTGTGAATTCTGTACAACTGAACAAGAACTCTTAACTGATTGGTGAAGTCACAGAAGCCTTAACAGGGACTCTTGCCTTTAGGAGGCTCTACAGAAGAGGACAGCCAACAACGACAGTTCTCTGGAGGCTCAGAGGCTGAGCTCCTTATTGTATGTGGCCTGGAATCTATGGAGCTCCTCCCAGCTTGTGATGGGCTTCCATCCTAATGAACATCCTAAATTGAAAAGGCATTTAATACACCTAATCTTTTGAACATCAATGCGTAGTCTGATTTAAATGCACTCAGAACACTGGCCAATATCATCTACGATTATAAAACCTACTTTGTAATGATGTGTTGAACATCTCACGTACACACAGAGATGGAAATTTTTCAGACATAACAGACCCTGAGAATAAGAAACAAAATATCTAAAGAGCATAGGCAACTTGGGATACTGGAGAATGTGGCATTTCTCCCCAGGACTGCCCGGCTGACTACCGGGAGCTTGCTAGCTAACCAAATCAAGAGTGCCTTATTGCATATTGATAGTCTAGGATAAAGATCAAAGTCCAAATTATGAATTATGTTCCCACTATAAAGTGTAACATTCCTTAGTCAGACTGTCTTGCCTTGCCTGCTTTCCTGTTATTGCTCAAGCAAAATGCCTGATGCCCAAAGTTCAAGGAGGAAAGGTTTGTCCATCTCAGTGCATAGAGCTTTCAGTCCCTAATCTGCTGGCTCCAAGGCAGGGTGGCGTGGCACAGGCAACAATTCATGGCCGTGGAAAACAGCAAAAGCAACAAGAGAGGAGAGGACAGCAATCTTCTCTCAGCCCCTTGTATTGTGTGCAGGCTACCTGCTCTAGGGAAAGGGAGCTTCCATCCCCTTGAGGCATTAGACAATTGCTTTGGAAAGCCATTTAGACACAAACCGTACCATATCATGAAGGGGAGGGGTGCATCTGCACAAGCCTGCGGAAGAAGATGGGAAGATTGTGCAAGACTCACAGAGGTTAATAAAGGAAGACCACCAGGGGGTCCACTACAGCGCTCCTGCTGCCTCTGTCTTTGTGCCACTCTGCTGTCTGTCCCTACCTTTCTGTGTCCGTCTGTCTCTCTGTCTGTCTGTGTCTGTCTGTCTGTCTGTGTGTCTGTCT
>NDGN011545697.1:4717-21254 GCA_002564285.1 Tympanoctomys barrerae | reverse complement strand
TTTTTTTTTTAAACCAGGGATCAAACTCAGGACTTTGTGTGGAGCTTGTTTCTTGATTCACTCCGCCAGTCTGTTTCTTTTCATTGGTGAATTGAATCCATTTACATTGATGCTTCTAGGTGATATGTATTGGTTTATCTTTTTCATGATATTTTCCTGCTGTTGGTTCCCTGCTTTTCCCCCTGTTTAACTGCTTGACCTATCTGTTGTCTTGTTTCTTTGTTGTTCTTGAAATTGTGGTCATTTTTATCTCTGTCTACACCATTCTTTGTAGAGTTTGTTTGGTGGTCATAAATCTCTTCAGATGTTCTTTGTCATGGAAGTATCTCATTTCTCCATTAATTTTAAAAGAGTTTTGCAGGGTATATCAATCTGGATTAAAAGTTGTTTTCTTTCAGGACTTGAAATTCTTCTCTCCAAGCTCTTCTTGACTTGAGGATTTGTGTTGAGAAAGCTACCATGATTCTGATGGGCTTGTCTTTATAGGTGATCTGTTTCTGTTCTCTTTTTTTAAATTCTGTTTTTGTGGTGGATTTCTAGAATCTTCATTAGCTATTTAGGACATGACTGTTTGGCTTTCTATATGCTTTATTTATTTGTATATCAAATTCTTTACCCATACTTGGAAAGTTTTCTGCTATTATTTCTATGAAGTGTTTTTCTTTTTAAATGACATTTGTGCTGTCTGCACCTTTCTCATTGACCCCAATCAATCTTATATTATTCTTCTTTTCTTCATATTTTAGTTGTTGGATTGATTTTTCTTGGTTTCTTGATATTCTTTTCATGATCACTGGCTGCAATTCTGTGCTCAAGAGCTGAAATTCCAGCCTCTTTTTCATTCAATCTGTTGCATATACTGTCAGTGAAGATTTTAATCTCTTAAATTTCTGTTTGGGTCTGTTTCATGGATTCCATTTCTTTCCTACATTGGACACTTTTGGTTTCCATAATTTTTCATAATGTTGTAGAGGGCCAGCCTGATAGCTCAGTGGACTAAAGCACCTGCTTCGGCAGAGTGCAGCAGCCTGGGCTCGATCCCCAGTGTGCCATGCTAGCCACCCCCAGGGTGCACTGAGATGGCAGATGAGACTCAGTATGGTGGCGCATGCCTGTAATCCCAGCACTAGGGAGGATGTAAACAGGAGAATCACTACGAGTCCGATCTATGTAGTGAGACCCTCTAGACCTTGTATCCCCTGTACTAAATGCATGATAAATGAATGAATGAATAAATGAATAAGTAAATAATTGTAGAGTTAAGGCTGGAGATTACAGGATGATCACCCTAGCTCTGGAAAATTGGAGGACACAAGAGGTGAAGAGGGAAACAGAATATGAAGGAAAGGGAGGAGACAATGTTTCTCACCTGAAAGATCAAGTTCAGGAAGTAGTTGGAGAAAGACAGAAAGAGGATCTATATAGAATAATGAAAAGGAAAGATAAGAAATCTAAACATTAAAAAAGAAGGAAGAAAGAGAATAAAATGAAAGAGAAAGAAAGAAAAAGGAGACCAAAGAGAAGAGCAAAAGAAAAATGGAAAAAACTCAACTACAAAATTAACTACAGAGAGCTGGGGAAATAGCTCAGTGGCATAAGTGCCTGCCTGGCAAGTGGGGGATTGGGATTGGGTTCAGTCCCCAGTGCTGCAAAACAAAACAAGCAAACAAGCAAAAACAAAAATAAAAACAAAAACAAAACAATACAAAAACCACTACAGAATACAAAACAAAACATGACACAAAATGGATAGCCAATCAGACAAAGAAGGGAGATTAAAAGTGGTAAAATACCTCTGGTGTTCATAGTTCTGTGACTGTGTCCGCATTTAACCCCAGAGCGTCCTGCATGAGCTCAGCCCCTGCTGTGAGCTGCAGCTCTCCACATCTAGTGCTGGCCTTGTGGCTGCTTCAGGCGCTTCCACGTTCCTGGTCTCTGGTTACTTCTCCCTCCCATGGCGTGCGTGCACCGACGCACCCGGGGCCCAGCTGTTGTCCTGGGTGTCAGGTCGTGGGGCTCTGGTTGCTCCACTCACTACAGGTGTGTGTCCTTACACACTCTTGCAGGCCCTACAGATAATGGAGGAGTAAGTCCCTACAGAAGGAGAACTTACTCTCCTCTGGCAAACCCTGATGTCCCGGAGATCTAGACTGTATTTTTAATATAAATACTCTCAACCCTCTAGCATTGTTAATTCAATCACTCATTAATTAACTGAAATTAACTTTGTATCTACAAGGCATGTGCTGAATTTCAAAAGATAAGTGAGACATGGTTCCTTATTTGAATGAGTTCCTTGTTCTCTGTAAGACAAGCAACTAACTGTAACATAGTGCAAGAAGCTGTATGAAATATGTACATAAGCAGGGGGGTCTGCCCACTAGCTCAGTTGCATAAGTGCCTGTTTAAGCAAAGGCAGTTAGGCTCAGGATACTGTGGTTTGATCCCCAGATCTTCATGCCTTACCAGGTCTGCCCTTAAGGCATCCCGAGCCAGCCCCTCCCCGCAAAAAAAATCCTTCTGAGCATGGGAGCCAGGGAGATAGCTCAGTAGAATAAGCACTTGCCTGGCAAGCACAAGGGCCTGAGTTCAATCCCCGGCACCACAATAAATAAATAAATACATAACAAATTATAGTTGTGGCTCAAAAAGGACTGTGAGTCAGGAAAGGTTTGAGAGAAGAAAATATACTTGAGCTACAGATGAATAGAAAGTTCAGAAAACAAATACATAGAAAGTTTAAAGGATATAAAATTTTAGATACTTTAGCCATCATTAATGTCAAATAGGACTAGGCAATAGCAATTAAAGCAAGAGCAAGGCAAGGATTTCTACCACGACCACTCCTGCTCTCAACAGCACTCAAAATGTTGGTGCAATCAGACAAAGACACAAATACAAGCAATAGTTATAGGAAAAGAAAAAATAATATGGATAACAACAAAAATAACAAATTGTCGCTGAGTGTTACAGCTTGAATGTGTCCTCCAAATTCCCTGAGTACATTCCCTAGCAGCACTGTACCGAGAGCTGCGACCCTTGGGCTGTGACTGGGTCGTGAGGGCTGGGCTCAGAGTGGATTTGCCTGCTCGTGCACTCATGGATTGATGAGTTATTTCAGGAATAACGAGGTTATGAAAACTGGCTCTCTCGGTCCCTCTCTCCTTCCCATAATGCAGTGCTGCCTGGCATGTAATGAACAGCTAGACGGTCCTCACCAGAGGTTGAGCGGGTGCTCTCAGCTCGGGGAACGCGCGTTCCCAGCCTCCAGCAGCTCCGTGGGCCGAATAAATCTTTGCTCTCCATAAATTTCCCAGTCTGGGGAGCAGGATATAGCAACATAAAATGCACCGAGCCAATAATTATTTCCCACAGGCAGAGCATCATTTTATTCTGCTTTCTTATTCTGTGTTTTACAGTCTCATGAAGTAAATCGTTCTTATTCCAATTTTACTGATGAATAAAACAGCTTGCTGACGGAGTGGGAGATGAGATGGTACAAGCATGGACAGGCGGCCCTGAGCTGTGGTACTTGGCTTGTGAGAAGAGACTCCAGTGATGTTAGAGGAATCCTCTTAAACTTCTCACAGTCAATTAACAATAATTAGGATCTAATGGCATAAATAATATTAAGCAGCTCATTAAAGACGCTGTCAAAGGCGGAAAGAGGACGGAAGGGATGAGTGATCCTGGTGGAGGCCGCCCGGTGAGCCTGCACTCATCTGCCAAATGAGCCCGAGGAGCCCGTGCCTCACTAGCCACACCAGATCGAGGGCGACAGTGTGTGACAGGCCCGTCATGGTGCCCAGAACATAGCAGCAGCTAGCTTATACCTAAGCCCTGGTTTTAGGAGGATAGTCAGAAAATCAGACTGAAGGCGAGAATCCACATACAAAGGACTCTGAGAAGGACAAGACACTCTACACAGGCTGTCAGCACTGTGGCTTATCAAGTGGCACTCACAAGCAAGGAAAAATAATGTTTTCCACAAAAAAGCCCATTCCACTGCGCCTCCAGGTAGCTTCACTTTGCCTGGAGTATTAATTTTCTCACTGAAACAGCCAGCAATTTCGGTGATGGCTTTCTGTTCAGGTTTAGTCAAATTGATGATCACTAAGAAACTAATACTGGAATAATTTTAAAGAAATCTGAGAAGCATGCCCTAGAGAGAAACACCCCAGTCAGCGCTACCTACAGGAAGTGACGATGAACTGATGAAGTATTCCTTTGACTTAGAAACGGAACTCTACACTGGTGCAGAGAAATAGTAATCTGTAGAACTCTGGGCTAAAAGAGTGTTCTGTGGAGGGCTGACCAGATAGCTCAGCGGACTAAAGTGCCTGCTTAGGCAGATGCAGGGGCCGGGGTTCCCCTGGTGTGCCGTGTCGGCCCCCACCCCGGGACACGCTGAGACAGGGATTAAAACTAGGTATGATGGGGTGCACCTGTAATCCCAGTGCTGGGGAGGCTGACAACAGGAGAATCACTATGAGTCTGGTCTACATAGTGAGACCCTGGAGACCCTGTACTAAATACATTAAAAAAAAAACAAAAAAAAAACATATTCTTCAGATGAAAGGGTCATACGGGCCTAAATCCCTACTCTCAGGGCTCCTTAAGGCTCACTTGATGTCTGCTGTGTAGGAAGCCCCGCCGTGCCTCAGGGTGTGTGCCTCATACCTAGCTGGCCACCGTCACGGTCCCTGCCACCTGGAAAGCGCAGTGGCGTCTGCAAGCCCCACGGATGATGAGTTCCCTCCTCGAGCTGGCATCGCATTGCCTGGCACAGAAAATTTAAGGTAAAATGGAATGAATGACAAGCCTCCACTTTACCCTTCGCAAGAGGAGCTACGAGGAAACTCTTCTGCGCAGCCTCTCGGCTCCTGCCTCTTCCCCATGCATACTGATACCATCAAGAATACCGGTAAGGAAGGGGTTGCAAGGTTTTGGAGTAAAAGGGTAGATTCTGTCTCAGCAGTTCTAAGGCACCTTTCAGCGCCAGGGCCGGCATTTAGAGGAACGTGTTACGGATGATCTCGGCATCTTATTTGAGCATCAAATGAAATGGATGGAGGAGTGGAGTGAACACGCTGTAAATCTTGAGATTCTTGTGCATTCTCTCCTCAGGAGACTTGCAAGGGCTCTCCCTGTTCCTTCAAGCCTATGAGCAGGGCTGTCCGCAACCTCCTCCTCAGGACCAGTGAATCCCGTCTTTCCTGTTCCCTTTAGGGCGTAGTTGTCCTCCCTCCTTAGTGAAGAGTGTGGGCCCCAGAGAGGGGAAAAGCAAAGTTCCTCAGAGACACCCGGAGCAGGCTTGTCCTTGATCGGAACAGCGAGCGGAGAGCTTAGTTAAGCTCATTCCAAGCCCCTGGAAGCCCAGGCCCAGCCAGCGCGAAATCAGACACACAGACAAGTCGCCCTGCTTTCGCAGGCGCCAGCATCCTTTCCCAGGTGCAGCAACCTGGTCCTTCAGCTTCTGGCCCAGAGGGAGGAGGATGAGAGTAACTGTGCCGAGAGTGGCCGGGGATGCTTCTCCCAGCAGACTCCGCTCACTAAAACCGGTGGCAGCTCCAGGGTACAGATGACTCTGCCAGAGCTGTCGCTTGCTGCTGTGCTGATCGTGAGCTGGTAATAGCGCAGGAACAGGAGGAATGTTCCTCGTGTCTTCAAGTATCATTGTAATATCAGCTTTCTGTGCTTGTTCCGCAAACCAGGAAGAACAGCTATCGTACTGGGAGGGCGGGATTCGTGATGACTGCCTAACCTTCAACCAGCTGTTGGCACTCCAACCGTCCCAGTGTGCTCCTCTCTTTTCTTTTTCCCACGGGGGTCAAAACAAAGCCTGCCTGCAGGCCCCCAGCTCCCCACCCTCCTCCAGCTGTCCAGGGAGCGGAGCGGACACCCCGGCGCTCAGTGGCCGAGTGCAGCCAGGACGTGCCTTTCTGAACGCTGCCGAGCGGCGCTGTGGACAGCCGCATGAAGAAGGCGCCAGGACTCAGGAGGAAAAACGGGCTGGCGGTGCGGCCGCTGGACGGATGGACGGATAGACGGACGGACGGACGGTGGACGGAGGACGGACCATGGGCGCGGGCGTGGCGTCTCTCTCGGACACGCGCGGAAATCCTGGCTGGGGTCCTGGAAAGAAGGTGAGCTGCCTTGGGTACTTCTTCGGTGGGAAATGTTATTACAAAACGTTTAGAAATTAAAATTATGTTAGTTTGTTTTTATTTACCATATAACATATTATCCTTCATTAAATTAAAGCTGATATAAAGATGAAGCTGCATGGTAAAACAGACAATAAACATATGTGAATGTAACATGGAGTAAAAAAACAAACCTCTTCAGACATCAAGTTTCTGCAGGTTGCCTTGTATACTGAAAGAGTGCATGGGTTGACCCTTTTACCTCATTTTACATTTTAGAAATGTGTTATTTATTCCAATTCATATAACAAGGTGACAATAAAGTAACAATTTTTATAAAGCATTCTTAGGGCAGGCCAGAGAGCTCAGCGGACTAAAGCACCTGCTTAAGCAGAGCGCAGGGGCTGGGGTTCAATCCCCGGCCTGCCAACCCCAAGGAGCACCAAGACTGTGACTGAGACTGGGCGTGGTGGCGTGTACCTGTAATCCCAGCGCTTGGGAGGCTGAAAACAGGAGGACCACTACGAGTCCAGTCTACGCAGTGAGGCCCTATGCAGTTTAGACACTGCACTAAATTTTAAAAAAGCATTTTTAGCAAAACTATGTTTTTTATTTCAAATGTCTTTTCTTAGTGCTTTATACTTTAAAGTCAGCTGGCACCATGAGCATCAGTGTCACTCCAGGACACAAAGCAGAGCCTCGCGCCAGGGCGCAGCTTTGTGCTTTGCACATTAACTACTGCAGCACCTGGCAACACACCCTTCCCCGCACACCGCATGCTGCAGTGTGTGGACGCGTGTCTAAGCCCGAGCGAGAGGCTGCCATAAGCCTCGCTCTCAGACACCCTTTTGGTGCATTTCTCTAAAGGAAACTCTCTCAGCCCCACGCCTTTCTCACACCATCCTCCAACTCGAGGCACCAAGGGCCACACTTGGCCCAGCCCACCCAGACACTCTCTGTAGTCTGCCTTTGTATAGAACCCAAGCTTTTTTTTTCTTGGCAGGTAAACCCTTCGTGGTAAGCTGAGCTAGCAGCTCCCTCCTTCCCTGTCCTGCTCATCCAGGGGAGCCCCCACCGAGCTGGCACTTTCTTCTCAGATGGCAAAGGGGGCACCCACTGATGACCGGTTATCCATGATGCTTTGCGCAATGTGACCACCTAGCCAGGGCGGACAAAGGCAACAGGGAGGCATGGGGGTGGGCTGGGCTCCTGTGGCTCTCAAAGGACCAGGCTAAGAGCCGGAGTAGCCTTGGCTTTATCTCAAAAAGGCGCATGTGCTGAGCCATCAAGAACCTAGCAAAACCCAGCGGCCTGCCCGTGGTAGAAGCCAGAGGTGGACTCTGAGGATGCACTCCATTCTGGAGACTCAGGCGTACTCTGCCAAGCTCTGGAAGGAACTCAGAGAGACCATTCGAGCAGGTAGGTGCTCCTCTTGTGACCCAAGGCTGTGACTCCCCTGAGAGGGCCACACCCCTCTCCCTGGCTCAGGAGCACCAGCACAGAGCCTGCCCCAGTGCTGGGCCGGGCAGCATCGCAGGTGTTGATGTCGCAGGGTCGGGACCAGCACAGCCTCGGCCGCTTCCTCAGTGAGGTCCTTCCTTCGCTCAGTCTTCTCTTCACTGCAGTCTTGTCACTTTGCATTTATTCGTGCCATACTTTGCTTCGAATAGTTTCTCCAACCAAATTATAAAATCCACAAGAACAAGGACCATATCTGACTTTTCTCTCTAGTCTATGTTTTAAAATTTTTTATTTATTTATGTATGTGTTTGGTACAGGGCCATACTTACATAGCAGCACTATGTGGGACATTGGAGAGGATAAGGCTTACAGACTCAATTTCTGTGTCCCTCTGTGCTGCGGCCACTGACCACGGGCCACGCTGTCTCCTACTGCTCGGGGGCCTGTGCCTTCCATCCCCCTCTCTGACCAGGTGGCAGGAAGGGAGGGGTCCAGGTGAGCCTCTTGTCCCTCCTGTCTCAGCCTCCCAAGCATTGGGATTACAGGCATACAACACCAAGCCCAGTTTCCGGGCCAGCATATGCAGTACACGTGGGGCAGAGAGACCCCTCCTCCAGACCCGACCGAGGCTCTTGGAGCACTTGAGCTGAAACATGTGAGCCGGGCCTTGGAAGAGGCGGAAGGCGGAGGGGACCGAGTGTCAGGAAGGGCTCTTGGGGAGGAAGGACAGTGTGGCCGGGTGCTAAGCAGGGGAGGACCGTGAGGACTCCAGGACACTGGTGTCCAGCTGGAAGAGCAAGTGTGCTTGGGGGCTTGGCCAGTGCTTGCAGAGTCAGTACTAGTTGTGTTCATCAGGCGAAACAGGCAGTGTGTGATCTGTCAGGCACCTTCTTCCTCGCACAGCGAGAACCGACCTGTACTTTCTTTGGAGAGCAGAACACTAAAGAAACTCAACAGCGCTCTTAGCCACTTGTAGAAATGCTTCGTTTTACTCATAAATAAAATTCAAATTGACACAAAAGAAAATTATTAGGCAGTTATTAGAAGATTTGCAGAGTTAAATATAATTATGATAGAGTAAGAATTAATGACTTTAAGAAATAGTTTGAAAAATCTTAAGTGCATGGCTAAACCTGCCTCTTGGGGCCGGCCCCAGGCAGAAAAGCCATAGGGAATCGTGGTAACCAGAGCGCTCAGAGGAAAGGGAGATGCACGTGCAGGAATGAGGATTCAGATTTGCAGTTAGAAACATGGTTTGTGCTGCTGCTTTGTCATTTACTGTGCTGCGTCTTCTGGCAAGTTACTTAATTTCTCTGAATCTTATTTTCATCTACCTTTTAATGGGTAAAATATTATCTACGTTATAGGCTTGTTTTGGTATAAAATGGAACAATATATGTGAAGACACTTTGTAACCTAAAGCCATTTGACTAATGATGAGAATTATCAGTAAAAAAAATCCACATTAAAACTCTGCTGCAAAAGAAACCTCAATTTATACAAAAGCCTAATAAAAATCACTGTTGCCAAACTTGGCTGTAATAATTCATAAATTAAGGAACTTTAGAGTGCCATCATACAGTGTTTAAATAATAACTACGTCTGTCACATGCCGGGCCAGCCCTGCCCCCAGGTGCACTGAGCCAGCCACCGAGACAGGGCATTGTGGCGCACGCCTGTCATCCTAGCACTGGGAAGACTGAAACAGGAGGATCACTACGAGTCCGCGCTGCATAGTGAGACCCTGTACCAAGTACATGAAAAATAATGAAAATAACTGTGTTCTGTTTCCTTCCAAAGGTATTTGTTTGTATAATCATCTATTAATGACTCTTCTCCCGATCATTAGGCCTGGGAGACGTTCATCCAGACCTGGGTGGTGCTTACGGAGCAAGACTGGAAGCTCCGGCACAACCCAGGGAATCACAGAGCTTTTCAGTGACGAAAGCCCCAGCGACCCACTCTACAACTTCAACATAGCGCTTCCCAAATTTACTAGAGCAAAGAACTCTGCGTCAGGGGCTAGCTTTAGTTCTAAAATGTATGTCTTGGGATTTTTTGGCATAGGGCTTTCTCAGTGCAAAAACAGCCACAACAAACCTAATGGATACTCCCATAATCACTGTGTTCATATAATTTTATAATGGAAATCTTCAATTAATTAATCTTTATCAAAATGATGAACAAATTCCAACCTCTTGGTAAGCTTTTTATTCTACTGCAAACATTTTATACTGGATGAGCTTGTGGTTTGCTCTGAAAATAATTTATGCAAAGAAAACACTGCATCGAAAATGCCTTCTAAGACAGAGAAACTGAGTCACCTGGCCACGCTGAGACTGCTGCTGGGTAGCCAGTGACGTTTGAGGCAAAGCTGTCCTCTGCAGAGCCAGAGAGCGGTCGAAGTGGTTGTATTGTACTGTGTGATCCTGCGGAGGTATCGACAGTTAGAACTGCTTCCGTCCTTCCAAACCCTGCCTTAAAACAACCCTCGAGGCCGTTGGGCAGGGCAGCACAAGCATCCAGGGCTCGAGGCTTTGATTACAGCAGATAAGAAGAAGATTCATCAGTGGAGCGACACCACCCAGGCACTCTTCGGAGATCTTCTGAGACCCTACACTAGCGAAAAAGGATGGCGCCTCATGACTTTATGGTGTACAGAAGGCTCCAGTTTCCTCAACCCACAACCTGGTCAATATTGATAAAAGCCCATAGACAGTAAATCATAGCTTTTGATCCCTTTTGTATTAGCTAAGATCTGAATGCAAGAACAGATTAAGCATCTCATTAAACGCTGAGCAGGTGCGTGGGACACTGGATTCCTAGAATTGCTGCGAGCTGAGCTTCACTTTCGTTTTCTCTGGAAGGCTTTTTGTTCACAAGCAGAAGCTTTGCTTCCCCACATTGCAAGTTAGGCAAAGAGAAGTACAAACCAACCTGCATCCTGTGAGTATCCTGCCAATTTTTACACTTTAGCACCTCTATAAAGGATGTTTACATTTATTAAGAATCAAAGGAGAAGTATAGTGGCTAAGAAAGAACTTGGCTCCAATCTTGAAGGGACTTTAGAATTATTCTTATAGGCCAGCGAGATAGCTCAGCTGACTAAGTGCCGGCTTAGGCAAGTGCAAGGACTGGGGTTCTATCCCCAGCACCACATGCTGCACCCGCCTGCCCCCCAGGGCACGCTGGGTCAGCCATGAAGACTGTGCGTGGTGGCACACACCTGTAATCCCAGCGGAGGGGAGGGGGTGTGGGAGGCTGAAAACAGGAGAATCACTACCAGTCTGAGCTGCATAGTGAGACCTGTACCAAATGCCTAATAAAATAAATAAATAAATAAAATCATTCTGACACAGTCTAGTTCACAAAATGTGAACTTTTTTCTCTTTTTAAAAAATGTGTTTAGTACAGGGTCTACAGGGTCTCACTGCATAGATTGGACTCATAGTGATCCTCCTGTTTTCAGGCTGCCAGGCGCTGGGGGCAGGGCTGGCAGGGCACAAAATATGAACTTTGAATTGTGGCAAACTGAAAACACACTGTATTTGGTCAAGGAAGACCTTTAGACTTCATAAAACTAAATATTTCTTATGTATGGCTTTTATTTTTCTTTCTAGGTTCTGAAATGGCAGCTCTGATGAAAGTATGCGTTCCACATCCAGCGATTGAGCTGTACTGTTTGGTGGTTTGTGTATAGTCTGATACATGTATGCAAACATGTGTGTATGTGCATGAATACAGTGTTTTTAATATTCACAGTTATATATTATCCAGGTGTGTTTCTGTTGTCTTTATTCTGATTTTTAAAGAGCAAGGTGCTGCTGGTGTTAATTGCTGGGGACTGTAAATTGGTAGTGGGGACAGACAAGGGGCCTCGCCATTCTGACTAAAGTTAGCCTGGGTGCTTCGGTGTTCACTGAGGCAGTTTGTGAGTTTACTAATCGGCAGGTTAGGTCTCCGCAGGTGACTTAGTTTTCCTTACGGAAGGGTAGTGCACTACCAAATAAACAGGGACGTGTGAAAATTTATTACTTGGATCTTCTTTAAAACGCGCATTCTGCTGAACGTCAGAAAATGGTATTATATAAAGTCTTCCTTAAAATGGTAGAGAGAACCTTTAAGGGGCAGAATGAAGTTTCGGTGTTACTTAGGATTGCCTAGATTCTTCTTTACATACACCGTGGATTAATCTAGAATGCAGGGGTGGTGGACACGACAAGCCCCGTGGTAAGTGCTGCTAGCTTGTCTCCACCTTGCTCTTGCATTAAGTGGCTTCTGCTGATGACGGCTGTGTGTGTGTGTGTGTGTGTGTGTATGTGTGTGTGTGTGTCCTTCCTCCACATTTTTCTCTAAAGTTTTCCATTCCCAAACCTGAGGGAGATGGATGAGGCGCCCACCCAAGACCATCGCTCAAGGATTTCAACGCAGATTAACACGTATTGCTACAAACAGGTCAAACTCAAGAAAACCAACCTTAATTTAGGAAGCACCCTGGCCGTAGTCAGAAGCTCACACCAAGAGCTCCTCCGAGTCCTGGGACACAGGACAGAAGGAACAGACGCTGGGCTGCAGGTCGGCTCAGGGACAGCGAGAACTCGCCCCACCTGGGGGATGCCTCTGTTTACATCTCAGGTTGCTGGCCTGCGATTGGCGGCTGGGCTGGAAGGGAGGGTCCGCAGGAAACGCGACGCGGGGATGCTGCCCCATCACAGGGTGGAAATTTCCACTCTTGGAAAGGCAAAAAGAAAAGAAGGGAGGGTCTCCCGATCCACCTTTTCCCAATACTTCTCTGGGAATCTAGTCCAAAGAGGGCCGGCAAGAGGTGGGTGAGTGGCATTCCGTGTACTTGCTTACGCCGGGGAGACCCGGCCCTGAACGTCATCGGCTGCGGGACCCCGCCTGGACGGCTGTACCCGGCTCCAGGGGCGCCCCGAGCACCGGGCAGCGCTGGGCTTCGGCAGGGCTGCCCACAGCCCGACCGAGCTGGCTGTGCCGGGCCAACAGCTGGTGGCCCTGAAATTCGGCGAAGCAGCGCACGGGCGCGCGGGGCACGCTTTCCGGGGCCGCCGCGGCTGGGCCCGGGGTGAGAGGGCGGCGGACGGGGCTCCCGGGCTCGGGTGCAGCCCCAGATGCCCCGGCGGGGTGTCGGGCTTGTCTGCGTTCCAGACGGCCTGGACGACGGTTGGCCCGCGGGGCGTCCCCGAGCCGCTGCCGCGGGGTCGGGGCTCGGGGGTTTGTGGAGGGCATTGGTGGAAGGGGAGCCCGGGGTAAGGGGGCGAGGGAGGAAGAAGCTGCGCGAGGGGTGCGGAGCGCGGGGAAGAGAATGAATGGACGGGGCAAGGGCCGGGTGGTGAGGGCGCAGGTACGAGGCCGGGTGCGGGGGGCGCGGAGAGGGGGTGCGTGCTGGGGCGCGGGTCCCTGGGAGGCTGGGTACCGAGGGCGCGGGTAGGGGTGCGGCCAGGGGGCCGGGTGCGGGGGGAAGCGGGGACGATTCGGGTGCTGGGGCGCGGGTCCCTGGGAGGTCCACAGAGAGCCGAAGCAAGCTCAGCTGCAGCGCTGGGGCCCGAAGAGCAGTCCGCTGGGGACTGCGCGGACACAGCGGCCCGGCCTGGGATGAAGGCAGAGGAGGCCGCGGGGATGGGCAGGCCCTGCTGGGACCCCATGGACTGGCTCTGCGTGGCTCTTAGGCGCGAGGCACGTCTGACCCTGAGTCTGCAGTCTCGGGGGATCTTAGGTGTCTCCGAAGGAAAGGAGTCTATCGACCCTGGTGGAGGGGACAGATCGGCGCGGGCACTTCCAGGGCGATTGGGGGGCGTGTTCTGTGCTCAGGATTGGGACCCTGCTGCGGTGCCACCCCCACCTTGGCCCCTGTTGATTTTGGGGCCTCATAATCATTAAGACCAGGTTTCCTGAAAGAGAGCACCCTGCACCAGGTCATAACTTTCAGGGCCTCTCAGCTGGGGTTACAGTTACTTTGCTTCAGCTGTCTTTTTCTGTTTGTTTGCTTGGGCGCCAGGAGTGGAACTTGGCCGTGCGCTTGCCAGGCAGGCTCAGTGCCCTGAGCTACATCCCCACCCACAGCTGTCCTTTTGTGGAGGTTCACTTTTGGGAGTTGTAGGGTGAGAATCAACCCATAGGTTTCCTTTGTTCCCCCACAGCAAGCAAGTCTCTAAAAAGTCAGTGAAATCATGGACTCTGTCCTGGGGTCGGGCGGGGGGACGCAGATTCCAACAGGTGGATCCACAGAAAATCTGCTCTCCATAGATGTCTGCACCGAGCAAGGCTCCAAAGGAAGGATCTCAGCTTTGCTCTTGCTCCAGAACATGCGTGTTCACAGACAGGCGGCTTCTGTCGGTCTTATCACAGAGCAACAGAAAGCTACAAGACTGGGGCAAGGACACAAATATGTTTTTCTCTCAGCTGCTAGGACAGGGCTTGGGCCACGGGCCAGCATCTACCAGGTTAAAGACAAGGCTTTCACAGGCCAGCAATCACGTGGCTTCTTGTCGCTGTTTGACGTCTGTTAGCGTTGCACCTTCACAACAGCCTTACGAGATTATTCCATTATTGTGCCCATTTTGCAGATCAGGAGATCCAGCTACAGAGTGTGGGAAGAGAAATTTTGCTTAGGTGTCAATTGCTCTTATGCATAGATGGTCAAAGCTGCTTACTGAGCGGTTGTTGTCGTTGAAGCCAGGAAAGTGCTTGACCCTGAGCTGTACCCACAACTGATGATCGGTGTAGTGCAGGCCGATGCTGCCCAAGGGGGCAGAGCCAGCCTCACGGGCAGGGGCTCCGATCTCTGCAGCCCCAGGAAGATTTCAGCTGCCCGGCAGGCAGTTGGGAAGTGTGCGGTGCCCTCACCCTGCCTGTCAGGTTCCCCAGTGCTGAGGGCAGGCAAAGTAAAGAAAGCAGCCTGGGAACCCGTGCGTTTGGCTTTTCTGTGGCACTGTCTTTGATCATTTCTGCAATATTATTCCAGCATCTGTGTGTCAAGCTTTTTGCCTTGTCCTCTTTGTAAAAATTTAAAACTCTCTTCATCTTGCTTCTTTTTAAATTTTGATGTATTCAAGGCAGTGATTTCTAAACAAACAAACAAACAAAAAACCCCAAAAGTTTAATGGCTAGTTCATATTCTTGAGTTACATCAACATAATAATATATCCAAATAATACTAGTTTTTTTTTTAATGTTTTCATGCATCCTATGTGAAGAATAAGAAGTAGGAAAGGGAGAATCCAGGGAAAGGAGAGGAGGAGCCTGTAAGAGCCAGGCTTTGTGGCAGCAGCACCTTCATGAGAGAGTCCCCCTGGGTCTGCACACAGCGCCCCATCCTGTAGGTATCTGCTGCGTTCATTCCACAGAGGAGGCATTTGCCATCCAGTGGGGTTAAGCAAAGAGCCAAAGCCCATGCAGCTAGTCAGTGAGACCATGACCAGAGGCATGAGAGCCAGATCTGAGCAAATCAGAGCTCCTGCTTGTCATAAGAAGGGCCACGGCAAAATAGAGACAGTTGGGAGCGAGAGCAAAAGCTTAAGAAGGTGGCCAGACACGTGTGACACAGCATAAGAGGGTGAGGAGAGAAATGGAAGAGGCAGAATCCCTTTCGTGTGACTGCTAATCTCCTGCCAGGCTTCCTCTTACTATTACGCAGTGACCCCATTCCGCTCATCCATTCCAGGAATAATGCACGCATATCGCTGTCTTCCAGGAACCGTTCGAAGGAGTTTCATTTACTCCTGTCTCTCTAATGCCTAGTGAGGTGCTAACGAATGCTAAATGGTCTAGAAATACTTGTTGGATGGTGGACTGGGCTAGTAGAGGAAAGAATAAAGAAGTAAACAGCTGCAGGGCCAGGGAAAAAAGACAGGGCAATTCTCCCTGAGCACCCCACCACAGAAGGTGGCAAGGAAAAGGGCTGGGGCACAGGGAGCGCCTGAGGGGTGCTTGGCCAAGTTCTAAAGCAGAAGTTACAGTTGGCTCGAACTGAAGAGGGTCCGGGGTGGGGTAGCTCAGCGGCCCTGGATGAGGTGGGAAAAGGCGGTGTGGTCCAGGGGTCCTCGCACCCTCGTCTCTGGAGATGCCCCTTAGCACTGCCCCTCCCTGAATGCCGGAAGTGACCTGGGGAAGAGAGAACCAAAGGACTGAATAGGGTTATCAGGTTGGGGTCATGACAGCACCTGTCTCTTGGGCTTACGAGGATTACATGAGTTATGCCGCCGACTCACAGCGCTTGAACGGTGTCCTCACGCCTGCTGTCCAAAGCGCGTGTGAAGTGTTAACAAGCGCCCACGTCCAAGTTTTTCGATAGTGTTTTCCTCTAACTCTCATGCCTCGCGTAAAGGCAGGAAGGGGAGAGAGGAAGAAAGGACCGAGTGGTGCGCAGGATGGAGAGCAACCTCATCTCCGGGACGTGAGCGAAATGCGCCCTGCTTTCCCGTGGTCGCCTCTTCCTCCTGCTGGTGCTCCGCCTGCGCTGGCACCAGCTCCAGCTCCCTTCTTCTGTCAGTGTTCTTCTCTTCAGGGTGGTGCCCCAGCACCTCGTTCTATGCCTGGTATAAAAAGACGCTGCTCCATGTTTCTTGAGTGAACGAAGGAAAGAAAACCTGCTTCTCTCTCCCTTTACAGTATTTATTCTTCAAATAAACACTTTTTCACTTGACTATTGAAGGCCTGTGCATTATTGACAGGCAGTATAAGTATTTTAAATTAAATTAAATATTCATATAGTGTGCAAGAACCCCATGCTTGCAGGGTCCAGCTTCCTGGGTTTGCCTCCTGTCTCTGTCATTCAGGGTCTGGTTTCAAATTCTGGCTTTCCTGTCTGTTACCTGCAATGTTGAACAAGGGAGTTAGTCTGCCTGTTTCTCTCTCTCTCTCTCTCTCTCTCTCTCTCTCTCTCTCTCTCTCTGTATTTTAGGGAAGGG
>NDGN011545689.1:0-11874 GCA_002564285.1 Tympanoctomys barrerae | reverse complement strand
CCCATCCATCCATTCATCCTCACTCACTTTGCAGGTGAAAACCTGCCATGTACTGAGGAGGTCAGAGTGCCCTATTGCCTAAGCAGCCTTGGCAATGATAGAATCTCTTTGGGCCAGAACTGGAGGAGCTCAGCACAGACCTTCTGCAGTCCTGAAGCTGAGACCTCTGAGAGTCATCTAACAAAGGAGGCATTGAGTGAAGTCTAGTGTTTGTGTTGGGGGATGGATAGATTTCCATAAGTCCCAAGCCTCTCTACAATAGGGATGCTTCCCTTTCTTACTACAGAAGTGATGTGTTCTTCACTACAGGAGACTTAGAAGCCATGTATAGTGGTGCATGCTGGTAGTTCCTACACCTGGGAGACTGAGGCAGGACTGCCATGTGCTGAAGGCTATGTAACAAGACCCTGTCTCAAAAATTAAAAAAATAACATAATAAATAAAATCTCTCATTGATTTTTTTTAAAAAAAGTCTTAGAAAATAAGGAAGTTTGAGGCTGGCCAAATAGCTCAGTGGATTAAAGCAACTGCTTAGGCAGACACAGTGGCCAGGGTTCTACCCCCGGGGCACACTGAGATAGCAATTGAGACTGGGTGTGGTAGCATGTCCCTATAATCCCAGCCTTTGGGAGGCTGAACACAGGTGGATCACTATGAGTGATCTACATAGTGAGACCCTGTAGACCCTGAAGACCCTGTAGACCCCTATGAGTCCGATCTATGTAGTGAGATCCTGAAGACCCTGTAGACTCTTACTAAAATACAAAAAAAGAAAGTTTGAAAATATGTAATAATTACCCATATATTCTCTTAACCTTAAAATAGCCCCTATGTAAATATATATATTTACATTTTATACTCTGTGTAGTTACCCCTTATTTTTAATCAAAATGGGATTATATTGTACTTTTTGGGGAGTATTTTTCATTTACTAAAACACAATGATCATCTTTTCTACAACAAGTATTTTACTGGACCATTTGATGAAGGTATTTCATTGTATGAAATACTGTAATTTATTAGTTCATTACAATTAAGAGCAATGGACATATATCTCATTGTAAATAAATCCTTTCACACATTCATAATTTCCTTATTTTGGAATTCTAGAACTGAAAGTGCTGATTCAAAAACTTATATCTTTATGTTAATCTTTTATTTAGAATAGTTTTCAATTTACAGAAAAACTATAAAAATAATACAGAGATTTCCTGACCATATTATTTCTGGTTACGATTTCATATTAATACCATAAATTTGTCCTAGTTAATGAATTAATAATTATATGTTATTATTAACTAGCTTCCATGGATTTTTCTGGTGCCCTTCCTTTTTGCCTAGCACCCTTTTCTGTTCCAGGCACAGTGTGAGGCTCAGCCCTCACTCCTTGTTGGCTTCCTCGAGCCCAGTGGTGGGGAACCCACAGCACAAGCGCCATGGCCAGCGCTGTTATCACCGCAAGCTCTGAGGGGCTGGCTTGTCATCACTGCCACTGGTGCTCAAATTTTCCCTGTGTGAAATGCCAGTGACAATTTTCAGAAGTACTGGCCAAGCTTTCTGTAGCGCGTCACTTTGGGTGTCTTTGACTAGGGTTTTTCCTCATGATTAAACAAGGGGCTCAGGGCACAAGGAAGAAGGCCACAAAGCTGAAGTGTCCTCGTTGCATCGCATCGAGAGTATGTCCTGTCTACACAGGTTGTCACTGACGGCAGGCCCTTGATGCCCAGCCGAAGTAGCGTTGGTCCGGGCGAGCGCTGTAGAGTGTACTCCCTTTCAGGTCCTCTTCCCCACTGGACACTGTGGAAGGCACTCGGCCCTCGTGGAAGTTTTGGGGAAGTGGGCCCCGTCTCCTGGAGGAGGAGGCATGCTGCAGGTTACTGGGAATTGTGCACAGCTCTGCCTGCTCTTCCCCATGCACGCATGCCTTCACTCATTTCATACATTGTGTTACATTCCATCGCTGCACTATTTATTTTATTGTTCAAACTGCTCCACCTCCAGCCCTGGGGATGCTCTTGGTGGGCTCCTGCTCCACACTGAATACCGCCATTGGTTTCTGTTGTGCCTATTGCCCTCTTTTTCTGGCACTGGAAGATTTCTCAGGCTTATTTTCCTTGCCTGAGGCCCTACAGAAGCCATTTCTCCAAAGATCGCTGGGGACTTTGACTGGAGATGGCATTGGAAGCCAAGATCTGGGAGATGGATGGGCTCGTTGTCCCTGGACCTCTGAGTCCCCTCCAAGGGCAGGTCACGGCACAGTGCACCTGTGCATAGGGACACGCTTATATGATTTGAACATGTATCCATCTGTGTTTATCTGAACTAGCCATGATATACCAGTAGCTACTATTCAGGTCGAGTGTCATGTAATTCGTTTAGCCTCCCCCCACTTTGGAAATAGCTGTGTTTTAATTGTCTTTGCTTATATGATCAGATTGCCTCTCATGAGCTTTGCTAAGGGAAGGAAGACAGTCCCTGAATCTGTATGCTGCCCAGAGGTTTTCATTAAGTGAGCTGTATACACACATGCACATGTGGGCATGCGCACATGCACACACACACACACACACACACACACACAGTTAGAATGATGTGTCCTAAGGTAACATTTCTCATGGAACTTGGAGTCCTTTTTGCTTAAAGAGATCAAAACCTGAAGGCACTGTGTGTAACACTCACCCTCTTTGAAAACCAGAGAGCATTAATATCAAAGAGCTCCAGGTGGGAAGCCGCGGATGTTTCTGTTTATTCCACGCTTTGTAGAGTCTTCTTCTGAGCTGTGACTAAGGTTTTTATCTGAACTACTTCCAAGCTGCCTTTGCATCCACAAACCGAAGAGTTCATCGTTGGCTCTCAACTTACGGGTCATGGACGGCATGGGGAAAACAATGACCAGTCGAGCCCATCTATATATAGGTTCATAACCTCAGATGCCTACAGAGACTGGGGGGCCACATAGAAGGGCTCTGAACAAGGACTGGGACAACAGGAAATCCCAGGACCTGTGACAGCCCCGTGGGTCCACTGTTACCAGATCTTCTGAATTTTTGGGAAGAAATTTGTATTTTGTATGAACACCGATAGTTTTTAGACATTGACTATCATTATGGATTAGATCTAGAACGTTTCCATGTCTTCAAGAATAGGACTTCTGAAAAGTGACTGGGTCATAGAGATGCTGTACCTGTAAGTGGGTTGACCCATTGATTAGCTTGAATGTGCTGTTAGGCAGTGGAGCCCGGCTGGAAGAATGTGTCACCTGGAAGGTGTGTCTTTGTCCCTGGCTTTTCTCTCTGCACCCAGGCTGCCACGAGGTGAGTGGCTGTTATCCATCATGTCCCTCCACCACCATGTAACCACCTTGGTGCCAATGAACCACAGACCAAATCCCCTGAACCTTGATCCAAACTACACCTGTCCTCCTTTAATGGTGAGTATTGGACACTGCGTCCCAGAAACAGGAAAGGCCACTAATTCACATAAGGACTGTCACGCTTCCCCCAAATGCTGCAAGTGTCAACAAAAATAAGTCCCTCTCACATGGTCAGGAGTTTGGAATCTTGGCACATTTGCTCTCTTATTGATAGAAAAGGAACAGGCCCCACCCCTGGGGCACACTGAGATGGAGATTGAGAATGGGCATGGTGGCACATACCTGTAATCCCTGCTCTTGGGAGGCTATAAACAGGAGGATCACTATGAGTCCAATCCAGTAGTGAGACCGTGAACACCCTATACACCCTTCTCTAAGATACGGGGGGGGGGGGAAGGAATAGGTATTTGATTATATGGGGGTCTATGAACATGTTTGTGATATCAAGGGAGTCCTACATATTAGAAAAATTTAACATTGGGTCATTTGGTCCTGAAAAATTGTTCTTTCTTTCTTTCTTTCTTTCTTTCTTTCTTTCTTTCTTTCTTTCTTCTTTCCCTTCCTTCCTTCCTTCCTTCCTTCCTTCCTTTCCTGGCTTAATGAGTTTCCTCACCAGTTAGAATCTAGATTCTCCAGAGGTTGAAAGATTAATCCTGGAGCTTACTAAAGAAGCAGATGCAAAATAATCAAAGTCAGTCAACTTGTCTGTATGGTTTTGGGAGAAGAGTGGGGTTCAACAGCCCTGAAGTCACAGAGTGTGTGTGACACGGGGGCCTCAAACTATTCAGAGGGACAGCCCTCACCCTCTGAGGACTTCCCTGTCATTTACTTTCATATACTTTTCTGACTTGTGACTGTTTTTCTCAGAACTATAAGGATTAGTTTGAAGGCACCATGCAAGGCAGGGAACAGAACCGGGGGAATTATTCTCCATCTGGCAGAATTAGACCTCCAAATGAAAACCATACTTCATTCATTCATCTTGGCGTGAAGCCTGGATTCTCTTGCCCAAGAGGCCGCCATTAGTTGGCAGCTAAAGAACTGAGACATTAATGAGAATTTCCTTATATTTAAGAACTGCATATTCTTCTGGTCGTCTGTACTTCCCATGTTCATGCTTCCTGTCTGCTGTTGGAGATCTCTGTAGTCTGGATTTGAGAACCATTACTTGAGTGACTTATTCTTGAGATAGCTCTAAAAATCTAGGGCTAGGGCTATAGTTCAGTGGCACAAGTGCCTACCAGGCAAACACAAGGTCCTGAGTTTGATTCCTGGTGCCAAAAAAAAGAGAGACTTCAGAATCAAATTTTCTGAGTTTCAAATTAGTAGGGGAAAGGATATGTTTATGTACGTATACAGGCTAGCTTGGATAACTGTACTGCTGATTTCTGCTGGTCTATTGAAAGGAACAGTTAGTGCTTAATGTTTTCCCTCCTTTTTAATTTTTAAAATTTCTTTGGAACAATTTTGCATGCTTAAATCTGGTAATCTGAACAACTAAATTGAAGACAACAATAGGTCAACATGGTTGAATTCCTATTTAGTGAAATTCTGTATCATTTCTAATGGGTTTTTTTTTTTTACCACTTCTTAATTCTCTTTAAAAAATAAAAAAGGGGGGTGGGGAGATAGCTTAGTGGCACAAGGGCCTGCCTGGCAAGCGCAAAGTCCTGAGTTCAATCTCCAGTACTAAAAAATAAAATAATTTTTTAAAAGAACTAAATCAGTTTAGTAGGATGACACTAGTGGGGGATCTAGATCAATGCCTAGACACTGTGCATTTAACTTCCAGAACCGTTAGGGCAGTCGTGGTGAAGCTGTGGCAAACGTGTTGTTTTTCTTTTAAGACAAAAGATATCAATGTATGAATTGTCTTTTCTAATTAAAACCTCAGTATTGGGGTGTCATTGCATGGTTGGCACTTTGTGATGAAGAAGTGGTTTGGGTTGCAGTTTGGGTTTTTTTTCTCTTTTGTGCCGGGGATCAAACTCAAGACCTTGCGCTTGCCAGGCAGGCCCTTGTGCAGCTGAGCAACCTCCCCAGCCACTTGGGGCTGCACTTGGGTGCTCGTTCCTACAAGGTTTGCCATCTGCTTTCCTCCTTGTTTTCTTCCTCTGGTCTATTTCTCCGCATTCTAACCTCAGCAATCCCTTGCAAACACCCGTCAGGTCATGCTGTCCTTCTGCTTAACTCTGCGGTGACTCCCTAGGGGTCGGAACCAATAAGCTTTATCACAGTGCGAGAGCTTGCTACTCCAGATGTGGTCCTCGGACCAGGAGCAGCAACGGCCTTGGAACTCTTAAGAAAAACAGCCGCTGCACCCAGATAGCTGAAGGAGACCCCACGTTTCCACAAGGTCCTGGTGACAGGGACCTGCATACATGTTGAGAGACTCCGGGCTCCTAGCCTGGACGGCAGGGTGCTGGCTGTGTCGCGTATCTCCTGGGAATTTGAAAGCACACACGTCCTTGACTTCATCCTGACAGGATGGGTTCCAGGGTAGCCGTCAAGTTGCAACTGGGGTTAGAGCAACCGCTGGGCTTTCCTCTGCTCCTTGCTCAGCTTTCCGCTTCGCTTCTACCACTTCCCCTGGTTTCTCTGCTCCAGTGACACCAACCTCTGTCACGCCCCAGGAACTCTCAGTCCCCTAATCTTGCATCCTGCAGTGAGACACGCTGCTCCCGGCCGGCTGCTCCTCTTCCAGGGCTCCGTTTCACTGCAGCCCGCCTCTCCGGGCCTGCCGGCTCTGCCCACTGCCCGGCTCATGCCCTCCGCGGCTGCTGCGCTCGGCTCTCTGCAGTGAGCTCGCCTTCGCCTGTGGAGGGGCTGCCTCCCTCGCCCCAGCTCCAGGTCCAGGCGCGCAGGGGCTTGCGGGCTGCGTTTATCAGCAAGACGGGATGAAGAAGCACAAGCCTTGTGTGGCAACCCGCGGCAAGGCGTGCAGAGGGAAGACTGGCTTTTAAAAATGAGATTTGATTTTTCAAAAACGTGTCAAGGTAGTCATCTTGAGAAAAATCTGAATGTTTTTGGACTTTCTCACACATAAAGACAGCGTGGCTTTAAAATTACATCTGGGAAGGAGATTAGCGCCCCCTTAACTCTCGGAGCTCTTAAATGTGCGGAGCTTGATGTGAGAGCACAGCACGCGCAGAGAGAGGCGCACACCAGGAGCACGCGGCTGCGCGAAGCCTCGCGGCAGAGCACCTGCGGAACTACTCGCGCCCGTAACTACTACCCGCCTCACGCCCCCTGTGGCCTCCGCCAGACCTGCTGCTGCTGCGGCAGCGGCTCGCAGGGAACCTGTCCCGGGCTCTCAGGGCCTGAATAAACAAATGAGCGGGACGCCCAGAAGGGACGCCGCGCGCGGACTGGTCTGGCCTGCGAGCGAGCCGCGGCGTCTGAGTGACCGCCGCGCGCAGTGCGACTCCTCGGGCCCTGCAAGTGGACCCGATAGCAGCGCTGCAGATGGCAGGCCAGGCCGTGTGGCCGGGGCTCGGGCGTACGTGAAATCTCTGTACCTTCCACTCCATTTTGCTATAAGCCCCAAACTACTTTAAGATGTAAAGTTATTTTTAAAAAAATTACAATAAAGGGCAGGAACTGAATTTTCCTCTCATGTTGCGCGGCTAGCTCCTCTACCAAGTCCTCTTGGTCTGGGCATGTGGTAGAGCCGCCAGGCCAGCTTTCCTTGGTGCTGTCCCCAGTGTCATCTATGTCTGGTTGTGACATGGTTGCTGGGCAACCATGGTGAGCAAGCACGGTCACACCCACAGGCTTTCACAGGTGTCACTGCCCTCCGGGATTCTGTGTTTTCCTGGGGCTTCCATTTAGCCCCTTAGTAGCTCAGAGCGCCTATTCCCCGTTCTGGGTTCTGTTTCCTTCCTTCTGGCAGAAGAAGCAGTGGTGCTGAGCAGGGTAATGAACCAAATGGAAGTGTTGGGAGCAGAAATCTCCTAATCTACAGCTTCCTGGGCAGGGAGCTAGTGGGTACAGTGCTGGCATTGATGCCAAAGGACAGGAGCACTTGGCAGTTATGGGTTCTTGCCCACCACAGGCCATCAGTGATTCCTTCTATCTGATGTGCACCTCTCCCACCCCATCCCTCTACCTGGTAATGCGGGTAATCCAGGTAAACATAGGTAATCCAGGTAAATGCAGGTAATCCAAGTAAATGCAGCTTCCTCAGAGTTCCCCCATCTGAAACTGTGGGGGGCCTTCCTGGCCTCTCTCCTTCCTGCCTCTAACTTGTTTCCACTCCACCACTTCCCACGCACACACGCACCCGTTTGCACTAAATGTCTTTTTCACTATCACAGGCATGGCAAGATGGACCCCACATAGCACGGCTGGTCCCCAAGCGGCCAGCTCACTTGAAGCCCCTCATCAGCCCTGATTGCCCTATGAAGCCCCTCTATTCTTCATTCTGCAGGGAGGTGGGAATGAAACCCCAAGAGGTTCACTTATCCAAAGTTTCTCAGCCTATAAGAGGCAGAAGTAAACCCGGCCCCTCTGTCTGCTGGTCGAGTCCCTCTTTGGGCATTGAACTTAGGACATGAGGGCTGGCTCAGCCAAGGTTGCAGCATCTTCCCAGACCTGTTCTCTTCTTATAGCTGGGCAGGTGGGGGTGCAAAGACTCAAGCCCCTGCATTTATCCAACACATCTCCAAATGCCATCTCAGCGCCATGGTCTCCAGGGACTGCATCTACCATCACAGCTATGCTTCTGTTGCTCTGTGTGTCCTACCTCTCTCATGGAGGCTGTCTGCAAAGGCCTGTGCTGTCCACAAAGGCCTGTGCTAATAAACTTCTGGAAGATATAAGAATGTGTATCAGAAGGTACACAACCGAAGAGAACACCCCTCCACCACCACACACTAACAGCTATGTTGAGCTGGAAACTGTTCCCAAGTCGTCTCCAGCATGGTTTCCAGCAAACAGATAGGAGAACCAAGCAGCGAAAGCCTCCCAATTTGTGGAGATCCCCACAGATAGCAAGTCAGTAGTAGGAAATGTGCAGCCAGGGAAGATTTCCTCTCTGGTGGGTGACTCATTGTATTCTTTGCATTTCTGACTCACGGCTGTCCTTCTTGGGATTGGTGACATCGCCAGGTCTGGGAGCGTTGATCCTGCAGCTCCCCTCCAGCAGCCCTGATCTTACCACTGAGGCTCCTCTTTTTGTTGGTCTGGTGATGTAAGACCTCTGCTCTCTCATCTGCATCAGAGAGAGAGCTGGGTTTGCTGATATGTGGAACTCCCTGTATCCATCCAATTGCCATTGCTACAGTGAAATATGTGAGGGTTGATGCTTTATAAAGAAAAGAGGCTTATGTAATTAAGGAGCACAGGTAAGAAGGAGAGAGATCACCTGGCAAGGCAGCGGCCAGCCCAAGACTGGGGGAGCCACTCGGGGTACTCTTTTATAACAGCGTTCTCTTAAGAACTAGCAGCGCTGGGCCTGGCACAGCAGTAAGAGACTGCACAGCATGCCCAAGGCCCAAGGTTCCATTCCAGCCCTGGAGCTGGGGCAGAAGAATGAACAAGGGCCATGTACAGGGGTGTCGCCAACTCCCTTCAAGGCGTGACCTCAGATACTTCCTACCAGGTCTTAGCTCCTACAGGCTCCACCACCCCTTCACATTGCCACCCTGGAAGCAAAGTCACCAACACATGAACCCCTCTAGGCAGATGACAAACAAGCTGTAGCACCCACCTGTCCATCCAAAGTCTTCAGATTTCTGAACTTGTGGACATTCTGACAATGATGCCTAAATAAAGAGCTAAGCCTGGGACCCAGGAAGAGGCTGGTGGGGTGGGAAGGGCACCCACGGCAGGGCCGGCTCCAGCGCATGCGGCCAGCCAGAGCACGGCCAGCCTCCATCCCTGGCCCCACGGAGTGGTGCAGACCACACCCTTTCCTGGCTGGGGCCTTGTGCTGGTCACCTCCTCCCATGTTCTCCTTGAGCTGTCCTTGTGCCTGGGCCTGTCTTCCCTGCAGCTGTATCTCTATGCTTCTCATAAACACTTACACCTTTCCTGCAAGCACTTAGTTCGTTGACATGATCAAGGTAAAATCTGACCATTTGTAGATATTTGTTAGGTGGCGATGACCTCACTGCCCTGCCCGAAGGAGCTCATTTAACTGGACAACAGCACTGGAGACTGTTCTCCTCGGTGTGCAGGTTACGGAGGTGGAGGCGCATGCGTGTCACGCAGCCTGCCTGAGGTTGCATAGCTAATGGAGCTAACAGAGCTCTGGAGTCTGCTGCAGAAGGCAGCCACGCGGTCACTGCGTGTGGCTCCCCAACATGCCCAAGGCAAAGGCATTGGAGCAAAGGGAAAGACTGCGAGGGCAGGGGAAAGGCGGGAAGCGGTATCTGCTGTCCCATCTGCGCTCGGCGCCTTCCATGCCTTATGCCTTCTCCTCTCAGCAGGAGATAAAGGAGGCTGAGAGACGTTCAGCAACCTCCCCCAGGCCTCCACACCCGCCACCAGGGCCAGACCGCGAGCCCAGGTCTCTTAGCACTTATTAGAGACAGTTCTTACAGAAAAGCTCCGGTCTCTGACACGTTTGCAGCTTGAGCAGATCACCGGATAAGCTTCCGGCTCAAATTGTGGTCTCTGGCAGGCTCCGCATAACACATTTGTCATGGGTCTGCACCATTCCTGGCTCTGGCTTCTGACTTAGCAGATGAATTACAATTCACGTACGCTCACCCAGGGGGGCCTGGTGCCCGGCGGGACGCGGTGGAAACACTGCGGAGACCTGCTGCGGAAGCAGTAATTGCTCCAGAGAGCTGTAAAAACCGTCTTCTTAAAGTGTAAATCAGATCATATCCTGCCGTGGGGCGGCACGGAGGGCCTCTTTGACGAGATGACATTTGAGATGAGACCTGAGTGCACAGGCAAAGTGAGTCCCTGTGAGAATACGGAGAAGATGGGTTCCAGGCGGAGGGATCGGCCGGTGCTACGCCCCGGGGCAGCAGGGAGCTCGGTGTGTTTGCCAGTGGCCTGGCCGCAGCGCAGGGACCCAGAAGCCGGAGTGGTAGACGAGGGCTGGAAGGGGATGCCGGCAGATCATGGAGGACACCGCAGCCCTGGGGAAGGGCTCTGGACATCATTCTCAATGTGATAAGCAGGCACCAGAAGGTTTTAGGTAGGCGAAGGAATCATGTGACGTGGTCCTCGTGTTATTGTGAAGCAATGCACGCGACAGGAGCAGCTATACCACCAATCAGGTTACAGAAGCACCTGAGTGAGGGATGCTGGGAGCTTGGTCCGGGGAGGCCGGGAATGTTCCAAAGGGGATACGCTTTGCACATGGTGTCGACAGCATGTTTGGGACTGAATGTCACCTGGAAGCTGGCTTTTCTGGGGCAAGGAGGACCCCCCATGTGAACTATTATCTAGACCATGTTTCCCAGGTTCTGTCTGATCACCCGACATTATTATCTCCTTCCATTCTCACCAGACCCCTACGAGAGAGGTAGAGTTGTTCTCCCCATTTTACAGGTGAGGGAAGTTGAGGCACAGAGAAGTTAAAGACTTGCCCAGGGTCCCACTGCTTGTGGGGAATGGGATTGTACCCGGGTGGTCTGGCTACACGGACTGGGGAGCTAGGATCTTGCTCCGGATTCTCCGTGCCAGAAAGGAGCTGTCAGGACGCCTGCGGGTCCAAGTGGAGGTAGACGCTCTCCACGTCCCACTCTAGGCCGTGTCCTGCGGGGGCCACATGGGAGGAGCCCACAGGGCCTGTTCCTGGACCCAAGGAGCCCAGATTCTTGGAGTGTTCAGGGGCCATTTGCATGCTTAGCATCACCACTCACACAGCCAGCCTCAGGGCACTGGGATCGCGGCTTTCAGAACACCACAGAGAGGCCTGGAGGATCCACTCCGCCTTGTGCAAAACAGGGAGAGTGCCGCACTCTGAGGGCTCGCGGGAGTTCGTACATGCCAGGTGCTATTAAACAGAGCCAGGCACAGTCTGTGAGCCTCACCCGTGTGTGGTGACAGACGTGACGAGTGAGCTGTGGGGCACATGTGTCTGGGAGCTGGGGCTGTCACCCGTGGGCTAAGGTGCTTCCAGAGTTGGCCGAGTGTTGTGTGTGCCCCCAGATGTGGCCCCCAGATGTGCCCTCTCAGCGAAAGACAGCTCTCCTCGCTCTGCCCTCCTTGGGAAATCAGTCAGCTGAAGGGAGGGATGTGGCTGCCAACCGCAGCCAGCACTGAGCTGTTCTAGGCAGAGCACACGCACACGGCCGGCTTCTGCTGTGAGCCGGCCTCCCGCCAGCAGGCTGCAGTGCAAACACTTACCTGGGGGCGCACCCAGTCCACTAGACTCCGCCTTCGGCAGCTCCCCAGCCCCTGCAGCTGCAGCCTCCATTTGAAGCCCAGTTCCTCTCCTCCCCAGGAGCGCAGTCCCTGTCCCCTCCCCTGCTGCGAAGTGGGTGCCGCAAAGCCCAAGGGTTGCTTCCGTTCTAGGCCCAGCTCTGGCCCCCCCCCCC